>WURS02443266.1:0-14760 GCA_011762765.2 Rhinocypha anisoptera
CAGTCCGCCGCCCCCCCCCTCCAGGAACCGAAGTCAGTCTTGTCACTTGAGGAAATCGAAGGAGATGGAGGCATAAATTGCCGAAACCCGGGTTGTGAATAAATCTCTTGCAAGTGAAATTCACCGAAGTTTTCTTCTCCAGTAGGAAGTACAATATTTTACCCATAGTGATGACCAGTTAATCTTTAAATTTCTACTATTTTATGCCATATTTACTGATAATAATTTCAAAATTTAAGGCTAAGATGTAATGCATATTATACCAAGGTTTCAGGATATTCACTAATTATAAGTATTCACTAAATAACATAAGTATTCACTAATTTATCAAGGTAGTCATAATGAATTTTGTAGATGAACTAGTATTGCCTTTGGTTGTTATATTATTAGGTTTTTTTAAGACCAATCTCATGATTTTTCTTTATACATATAATTAAAATGAAAATCAAAATAGATATTAGAGGTCATGGTAGCCCAGTAGGTAGGGTGCTTGGCTATTAAATGGGGAATTCTGGTATAAGTCCTGCTGACACCTCTGGATGCCTCCAGCTAAACCCTAGTGGAGTGACTTTCTGGGTACCAGATCTTCCTGGGAAATTGGAGGCAGCACATGAAAAAAGAAGCTGGCTCTCTTACTCTAATTTGTGAATTTTCAAATGTCTTTGGTCTTAATTCTGGGTGAGATCTGCCCTTAACTAACAAATTAACATTAAGATTGAATACTGTGGTAGTTGTGACATAATGTGCATTTTATGTTGTTAACTGCAGGTAACCTACATGATTTTGTGAAGTCTCCAAAACTTGAATAATGTACAGGATTTTTTCTTATATAAGACATTAAATTTACTTACTTTTTAGTGTTTAGATTGTCTAGCCTTTTGCTAGATTAATGTTACAAAGATGTGCATACACTGCAACTGTGACATTTAGGAATTGACTCATAGCCAGTTAATAAACTTCTATTGTTTACAGATGCTGAGTTCTGTAAAAAAAGGGAGTCTCTCATGTTGATTCATCGATACAAAAGTTACATTGTAGGATTTTGAATTTCCTCTAGCCATTACTATGGCATCTATACAAATAATATGGTGACTGAAAAATATGATTTGGACAGAAGAGTTATAATGGTCAATAAGTTTCCATGCATCCTCAATACATCAGTTGTTCTCTTAAAAGTCCAACCACCATGGGCATATGAAATTAGAACAGCATTTGGATATGACCATCAGAATTGAAAAAGGAAAACTGTTAAATGATATCTGCCAGCAGAAGGCAGGAGAATCATCTGAAATGGCCTGATTAAAAAATTTTACATGTTCACCATTGTTTTGCATTTAATTTCTCTTAATAATTTTTAAAAACATTTTGATGAATGAATTGATGATTTTTTTCTGGCAAAGGAGTTCAGAAAATGCCTGAAAATTTCATTCAATTTTAAAATTCTATTAGAGTGATTCATAAATTTTCCGTAATTGGAAATTGTATCTGGGGTGAGGAATGAATAAACTGACAAATACTCTTGTTTAAATTAGTGAGGTGCTTGGAAATAAAGAGGTACATCAAAGTTGACATATCGCACCAGAGTATGTTTTCCGCTAGGTATGAATGTAATATGTTCGGGAGACTTGAATGAGTGATCTTTTACTTGGGAGAGGTAGCTTTGTAATTATGAAGTCTTGCTTACAATTACTTCTGCATAGTAAGTTCCTAAACTATTTTATTTAATCAGGAATATGTAGACTATTGGTACCGTACTCTTCAAGCAATATTAAAAATGTAATGGTCCCAATTTTGTCTCCATTTACGAAAGCAGTCCTGAAAAGTTGCTACTAGAATCTCCTAGTGCTTAGCCTAAACATTTTTATTTTGGGACTCAAGTTAGTTGAATATTTACCCTTTATGGATTTTTGGAAAATGGGGAGGTTGGCAATGGCAAGTTTGGAGGCTTGATAAGATGAGTAATTGCATTTCCACATCTTTGCATTTACCGTAAAGCATTTTAGAACTGAAAGACAGCAATATATCTCCCTCAGAATAAAAGCCCTCGAAATTTCAAGTTTCATTTTTGGAAGGCAATTAAATGTCATTAGATTTTTTTCCAGAATAATTAGTTTTAGACAAACACAACATACATACCCTGGAAGGGATTCGAACCCATGTGTTTGGCTTTACCCAGTGAGTGAGCTACCAACTAGTCTTACCTTGCTGCAAATTAATTCCTTTTCCTTGTGTATCTTCCTTTTTCATAAAAGCATTTAATTTTTACTGTCAGAATTCACTAATTCAAATAACTGTAGCCTTATATTTTTAAATGACAAAATATTTTGATAAGGTAGTTAGCTACTCAAAATGTCATAATATTAATGAATGGAGCTATCACATACACTATAAGTAAATATATTGCCTTCTCATCTAAGAAGTTCATTTTATATAGGTATAACTGTTTCACTATTATCTACTCGTATACTGTGAGACCATACTTGAATCTTCAGCATCTCAGATTATGCAAAGATCATACATTATGATTATGCATTCTCTCATCAAGTTCATTAAAAATACAAAGTTCTCAAAAACTATTGATTAGTCTTTCCTTAAATTTCATACCACTACAATCATATTGTGGCTTATAAGAGCAGGAGAAGGTTTTCTGGTTGCCCTAATGAGTGTTTACACCCCATGGCAATGCGCAACGTGTAGCTTGACTATTAAAAAAAGGGCTACAGATAAGAGATGACAGAATATTGATACCTTGAAAACAGAATACTTTGGAATCTATATTGAGATTGTTAAACATATAAGTATCCCACATTCCATTATGATGTGAATGAACTTTTTTTAAATTCTATATTGTTTTTAATTGTGCATCAACTAAGAGTAATAGTTGAACAAGTGCAAAATTATGAAGCGGTTGGCAGATGGCAGAATATATTCTTATAGAGCTTCTCAGTTTTCAGATTGATCACATTAGAAAATGATGTCAAAATGTGTTAATTGCAGATACAAGTAACAAATGGATAGTGACTAGCTCTTGTCCCCTAAGGAACTCCAACAGTGATTTGTGAAGATTCGGCTATACATTTATTTCTATGCTTTTTTTATGAAAACTCTTTGGTTTCATTTGCTTCCTTCCTTTCAGGACTAATGGCATTTGCATGGCATATCATGAGCTGTAATTATTGAAATTTTAATTTTTGGATACTTGGTCTCACCCAAGTTTGAGTGTCTACATATTGCATTGATACTTTTTTGTACTACCACAATTGCCTCACTGTTTTGGTTCTTCATGGCATATCTGAGCAATATTTAAGATTTCAGTTAGGTTTTTCAAAGGAACAGAAACTGGTGCCTGATTGAATCTTTTATTTTTAAATAAAGTAGAATTATTCCTACCCATAATATAGGAGTAACTTGCACTTTCTTGTTCTATCTGATTTGATATTGCTAAAAAAATAAACTTTGTAGATTTCAAAGAATTTTATTAAAACACGACCTGTTTCATTGAATAGTCTACATCATCAGGTCTTAGGCATCAGGTCATAGGTCAATAGACACCATCAAGTTGACTTCGACGAAACTGGTTGTTTCAATAAAAATCTGTGAAATATACAAAGTTTGTTTCTTTATTATCATGAAGTGTTACAAAGTTAAGTCTGAAACCTCGAATTGATTTGATATTCTTTAATTCAAGATTTTTTTTAGTAAGCTTTTTCATTGATTGCCTGTGATACTATTGAATTTTTAATGGTATTCATGTCTTAAAATGAGATTTTTCTACCAGTGTGTATGCTGCTCAGAGCCAATCTCTATAATCATTAATGTTGTATATGACTACTTTTGGACACTTAACTATAAACCCAAAAAATATAAAGTTAACTCTAAGCATTTCCTGGAGTCTCCTATAAGTGGGGTTAGGTGGAAAAGGAGACTCTTTAGTCTCAATCTTTCCCCAAAATAAAGACTATCTATAAGAAAAATGAGTTTTCCTGTTGTGCTTCTTAATGATTGATTTTTTCTTTTTGTTGATGTTACCTACTTGATTCATGATTTTGAATCAAGTAGGTAACATGATTCTAATGAATATGCATTAATCCTTTGTAAGTTACTATTGAAGCCAATGGTAGTGTCCTCAACTAACCCCATAACTCAGGTTGTCTTAAAATTTGAGCACAACTCTGGCTTTCTTTATGCTATTTTTCTTAGACTGAGGAATTTTATTCTATAAGAAGAGACGATATTCTTATATCAAGTAGTCACAGTCAGTTCCTTACATATGGTTTATAAATAAACAAGCATGAGAGAGTCCCTAGCCTTTTATAGCTTGTTAATTCCCTATTGTGGCATGTCGCTGATCATTAATGAGCACATCTGGCACCTGTAAAAGTAGTTAAACTGTCGAATGGGCACTGAAAAGGCTTACTACCACTGTAGAGTTAGCAGAATCACTGAAGTTTAAGACTCTTCAAGCTATATTAAGTGTAATGACCTCTGCTGACAGGATTTATCCGACTCCTATTCTCCAATGAGAGAAACTTCAGATATTCCAGCCGCTTCTGGTCTTGATTCTTTCGTGCATAACGGACTTTTGTCTTTGTGACGTCCAATTTATTTATCTTTAATTTTTTCACAATAAAAGATTTCCGGATCAAGACGCCTTTATCTTTGGAAAATTCTCCCGGATCATTCGAGACGACATGATCTTGGATTCGTAAGAGACACCAGAAACATCTTTCTACCTTCGGAGGATGATGCGGCTACAGAAACATTGTTCATGTGTTCGTCCAGTCAAGCAAAGAAACGCCAAACTGGGAAGTCTGCTTTCACGTTGTGGCGAAGCTCTTCCTGACGGAGCCAGAACGTAACCTCACCATTCCCTTTCCTGTCTCTCAGAGAACAAGAAATTTATCGGAACGGACGTTTCATCAGGTAAGAGCTCCGTGTATCTTTAAAATCTTTCCCATCTAAGTGAGTTTTGTCTTTGATGAAGTCCTACGTGTTGCGGGCGACGCTCTCCAATTCCAAAGGCATCGATCGAAATTTATATCCACCCGAACAAAGATATTTCCAAGTGTCAGTCGCCTCTCGTTTTTTTTTGTTTTTCTGTCAATAGAGGTGAGAATATATTCACCAGTCACCATGTTTCTTTATGCTTGAAGTTCTACGAGATCGATCTTGAAGATGTACGAATCATATATTAGAGACGGATATGCGACATCACGCTACGCCTAGTCTGTCGCGAGTCTCGTATACTTTTTTCGGTAGCACTTCTCTAACCTTGAATTCAAAAAAAATCTGCGTGTCCAAATTAATATCATTTTATTTTTTGCGCCGTTTCAAGATTTCCAACGTTATATCATTAAATTTTCCTATTGTCATCCTCGAGTATTCTTACATCCTTCGGCGAAATTACTCTTCTTAAACTAGTGTGTAATCCGCCATGATTTAAAAACTTGTGTTTCTATTCCTTTTTAATGCTTACTTTTTCGCACACGGAAAATGGTTTTCAGGAAATGCTTCCTGAGGTCGGCTGATTCCTTTTCAAATCTTATTATTTTATTCTTTTGAGTTTCTTCAGATACCTTAATTTTACTCAAATTCGTCAATTCTCCGTCCAAAGAGGGGGGTATGAAAGCCCAGTGACAGATCCTCAGCTTCGCGATGTGGTACCGGAGCTCAAATGTGAAAGATCCAAGTAAACTCGAGTTGGGCGATTTTCTGGACGCGAGACATTCGTAACGAATTACCTGTCATGATTTGTGAACAATTTCACGCGGCTGTGTTTGTTTCCCGGTGAATTCAAGCTGACCTTCGAGAAAACAATTTTATTTTATGACGCTAACTGTAATGCAACTAATCCCGTAATACAATTATCATCCTACTTTGATGAATTAAATACTGTGAAAAAAAAGGTTTGTATGAGGCGTGACGATACTTTTTCATTATGAATGAAAAAAATAGGGAATTATGAGTAATTAGTCCATGGCGAGATTCACTAGTGATAAAAAATTAGAAAAGAATTAGGATTGGTAAAATGTTCGAACATGCGCATTGTTTTATTCAAAAGTATTGTTATAAAACTATAATCGAAGAGCAGCGCTTTGTATGTTACTGTGCTTGAAGTTAAATCTTTCTTCAGATATAAGTACTTTCGTTGCGTTTGAAATGCCCATTACTTTCTTTCCTCGATCCCACTTGCCTCACCCTTCTCTCGAAGCCTCCAATATCTCATTTTTCTTACATTTTCTGTGCCTACCATCCAATTTCCCTGCTTTCCTCGGACATTCCTTCTTCGTCTAACACTTCTTCGTTTGTTATATTATCTAGTGATTTTTTTTCCATTCGTCGCTTCCATCCCAATAACAACCTCTATTCTGCCACATTTCATTCCACCATTCAACTTAGCATCATTATCTATAAAAGAAAAGGTTTGCTGACTCAATGAAACTGAATTTGCCAGAATCGTTTTATTATATTTGTAAGAATATTTCCATACCTCTTATACAACCTCCCTACCATTTCTCTTACTTTTGCAGTTGAAGCCAGGTGACAATGGATGAATAAATTTTAAATTAAAATTCAATGCATTTCCTAAAGCGCGTCAATATTATTTTATCTTGAGGACTTCATTCGAAACCCATTCATAATTATGTTCTCACTCTTTTCAAATTGTGTCATAGTATTGAGGTCGTACGTTTCCGAAGATCCACCGCAGAAATGACAACAATATGACTTACACCAAATCATGAATAATTCTGTATTCATTATTTTTGCATGTATTCGACGACGATGTAGCAGATTTCATTCGAAACCTACGCAATATGGAGGGAAAGTGGAAAGATGATTATTTAAAATTCGCTCTCAATCCTGATTTTGCCACGGCCGTGAGCAGTAAATCAGGGTAAGGATAAAACGGAACATTTCGGCTCTACGATAGAAGGAGGGCATGGTTGTGTAGGGTCGGCGGGGGAATCCGGAATTCCTCATTCCTCACACTGCTGATGTCGTTCCCTCTAAATTGCCTTCGAGCATAGAAATTGAAATCTCGTTTCGCCCAGTTAATTTCCTTGCACGCTTGTTTCTGCTTCGCTAACACTGGCCACCCTACTAAATTCCATGCCTCAGCGTTTCTCGTTGGGTTTTGACTATAAGGAATTCGGGAGGGTGTACTTGAAAAGGTGTATAGTTCCGAATATTGGCTCATAATCCTAGTGAGCATTCCCGGTTCTGGACTCAATATTATTCGTTGAACAATTTTTTCAGTGTCAGGAAGACGATACACCCTAAGATAAGTGATCCCAAGGCCTAATTCTTTTGTGGGACAACGCCGTAGTCCAACAGTTGTTTATTGTCTTTTTCAGCTTTCGATGAAGATGTTTTTCACGATTGGAAGGAAACTTCAATAAACGTAAGGTAAGATGTACAAAAGAAACTAATTTTAATTGCTCGATTACTGTATCATTAATATATTTTCTCAATTCACAAAAACGGAATAAGGCACAAAAAGTGGAATTCGGCACTAACAAATCAGCTGTGCATAACTAAGAATCATTACTCGTTGACTTTCTCGGTGATGTTCGTCATCGCTGCAATATTATTGGTTTGCTTCGCCAAAAGAGTTATGATTTCTGAAAATTTGAGCATGTCCGAGAAGATACTGCAAAATTTAACACTCTGCATTTTGAAGCATCCCAGATTAGGATGTGTCACTCAGCAAGGATTGAGGCAGCAACTTGTTTAAAATTCGTAAGACCCCAAAGAGAAGTCCATATTAGTGAGCTGAACAAAACAATAAGCTAATGGCGCGTGCCGAAGGGGTGTTTGTTAAGCCGGATATTTGTAACTTCCGCTCTGCATACAAAAGTACGGAAGATGGAAAATACAATCCAGGGTTTCTACGTGGGGGATTATCAAAGTAATCGAGGTGATTTTAGCTCGTAAGTAATGAAACTCTGGAAGGAATCCTTGAAATCAAAATACTGAAGGTTGAGTGCCACTGAACGACCGCGCTTTTTTATTTTACAATCGCCCACACAAACACTGCACTAACGGGCCAATAACGGTGGAAACTATAACATTGACGAAACACATACATCCATGCCCTTGATAGAGATTGAAAAATCCACCTAGGGATTGTCACCGCCGTCTGCCAACCCGCAACCTCCGGGTTGGCAGACGAGGACGTTACCCCGCCGCCACCGAGGCCAGCAGGTTTCGTTTGATTAAGCTGTTGAAAGTTGGTGTTTTCTAGATTTCCCTCGGATTTGTGACTAAACTTATTTTGCCAAGTGGATGGAGCGCTTGTGTTGTGTTTTCTAAACCTCCAGTAGTCCGTCTCCTTGTATTATCATGTACCCTTTTCGGTGTCCTATAGTTGTAACATACAAGATGACTAATAATCATTACTCAAAGATTGTCAAAACATAAGTCCCACAAATAAAATGCAGTTGTCAGACACCTACTTGGGTCTGACATATTAATGCAACAAGATTATTTTCATGAACATGCCGTAAATTATGACTGTGCCATAAACATGACAGTGGCAAAATCGGATTATTATAAGAAGAATTACACAGCAACATGATGTTAGGAGAAAAGCAGAGTGATTCTTGAATTGGATTATAACTTTGAGTAACAGAATGGTCACCCCCATACTATACATTCAAAGTAACCACTCATGATTTAAAAGCTACAATTTTCTCCATATTTAGATGGAAAGGATTTATATTTATTTAATATCACGAATGCATCTTAAACGAGGGGTGTCCATACCCTCCCCGCTGTTAATACTGGAGCGACGTCCCTGCCCGATTTTAATTTTCTCTCGTGGAAACATTTTATCCTAATGTATGTTTCAATGCTTGGTTTAATTTCAGAGGCCTCCTATTAGTAAGAATAAGGCCGACTAGAATAATGAGACCAACATTGTTTCCTCATTTGTCTTTACGTTTTAGTTTGTAAAATAGTCGTGGAAAATTTTACAAAATTGCTTTTGTAATGCCGCTACTCGGCTTCCGCTTGATTCAGTAAGGTGGCGATACACGTATGGAGTTATCGTAAACTCTTTTAATGGAGATGGCTTTATAGGAAATCCTTATGGAAGCTATTACTTCACCACTGCTTATTGCTCTGAGAGGATAATTACTCTTGAACTATCCCCATGTTCAGGACTCATGCATGAGGGATATTATATCCTCGTATGAAAGTAAATCATTCCATAAATGAATGGCTTAAGTCTAAATAAATACATTTTTAAACTTGTGGGTCATTAATTTATTGAATATTATGAGGGCACAAATGAAGTTTCATTGCATAGTAGATTTTAATGTTTACATTTAGAAACATGCCTATAAAGTATTCTGTTTTTGTGGTCATGCACTTTTACGGTCTTTAAATTTTAACTCACTTCGTTTAACGGCATATGTAGTTTTTATTATTAGAATTATGAACCGCACGAGGTTTTACACCCTTGGAAATAACTTTTACAATATGAATTCATTTTTTCTTCCACGAATTAACATTAAGGACACCAATTGAGTACGTCAATTATCATTTAAGAGACTGTTTAAGCTATTGACCCGGCATGAGAAAAGGAGGTAATGGGAACAATTAGACGGAAATTGTTGTCAACATCTTGCCAATACGATGATTGTCACGGGCACTCGTTACAAAGTTTGTTCCCCAACTCCTGTTTGGCCACTTCATTATTCACGATCCGAAAAAGCACCATGGGAAATTCATTATGCTAAGGGAAGAAAAAAATCTCCCTCAAAGTTCAGTTAATTTTCGCTCCGTTACATGAATGAATGGAAGGCATTTGAGTTTTGAACTGCCAACTTTTGTAGTGTGTTGAACAAATAAAATTATGATGAATAAATTGATAAAATGGGGAGTGATAGCAGTTAATGTTGGTTCGTGCATCATTTTACCAATCAGTAGGTGCGCATAATCTCTTCAGTTTCAATTCACTTTCCAAAGCCGAGTCGCTCTGTTCATTCAAGTGGACAGTCTCTCAATGCCTTTTCGAGAATCCTGAATTCCATTATATGTCACTCTTAGCTACATGATTTCGCATTACTTGAGCAGGAATTATAAGGAAGTGAAGCGAACCGTACCAATTGTACAGTTCCACATGTCCTGGAGGGCAAAGCATTAATATCCGTTGTCCGAATTTTATTGAACAGAAGGGTGGATGTGGTGGTAGTGGTAGTATTTTTGCTTATAGGGTGTTCGACGGCTATGGTCATGTCGCACCTCTTCAAATCATAGAAAAAACCCATCTGGACAAACACAACACCGATACTCTGGGTGGAACTCGAACCCGCGACCTCTGGGTTACCCGGCGAACAACGCTACCCGATCGGTCGGCTGGATGTGGTGGTTTTTCAAGCCCGTTCAGCATTTCGTCTCTCCAGACAGTTTGGAAATATATTCTAGGATAGAAAAGGATGGAAAAAGAAGATTATAGTGGCCTTGTTTGTGGTGGAAAATTTCAATACTGGAGACTGGAAATAGAAGGAATGGCATGCATCCCATCTTTGTAATAATCTCCTCGTAATTGTAATAATCAGTCGTAGAGGAAGAATGCCATTTAAAGGCAGTGTTTATTTTCATCTTTATTACAATACTCTGAATGAAACGACCCAAGGGCGCAATGAGAGACAGAAGAGAGTTGGTGAACGCGGTCACAGCAAAGGGGTTGGGAAGGAATTGCTGGTGTTCTCATAAACGAGGAGGGCTTTGTTCAAGTCGTGGAAAAGCCCACCCGCGGGGGAAATTTTCTCGACGTCATGCTTTTGAGACCGTACATGGATGGGGTTGGAGAAATTGGATGTCTCTCTTGGAATCAGTGACCATTCAATCGTGTGTGTATCAACTGGAAAGGTCCAAAATTCAAGGGAATAGAAAAAAAGAAAATATGGCGATGTAAGCACGGTAATAATTAGGGGTTCCAATCTTCCTTGGGGAACGGGCCTAAAGGCCACCTTACACGGTGCATGATATCATGCACGAGCCCATGAATGATCTCGTCGGAAGCGATGTTTGTATGCACGACGGAACTAGACGATGAAAATCGTCCTTACACGGTGCATAACGGTGAATTAATTCCGCTCATGGTAAAGTGGGAATAGTCTGCGCACAAAAGATGAGCAGTGGCGTAGTTTTCGAGTCCCGCCAACCGTGTGATCGCTGTTTTCACAATGAAAACAACTGCACAGATGTTGTATAAGGCACTTAATAACAACACTTGAATAAGATACTACGTTTCACTCTTAGATTTCCGGATAATATTCACTCAGGGCTCCATTAAATAATTGCAAACGCAAAATTTTTATAATCTATCTACTTAAATACGTTTCTTAGTTTCCTATTTGTCACAGTAATATGCTCTAAGTAGTGACAGTATGATTTTTTAGCTTCGAAGGTGTATCTTCGTATTGCAGATAACAAGCATGACCGACGTGCGCTGATCATGCATACACACTGAGAAAAAAATAGAACATGCTTTTATTTCTCCATGCATAATTCCGTCATTCTGGGAGATATCGTTTCCGACGAGATCATGCTCGGGCTCCTGAATAAGGCGGCCTTAAGTCTAAGTAATACCCTGAAAGCAAGGGCGCATGGCAGAGGTTAGCCAAAGGCCAAGCATGAAAGTTGTGCGTAATGCATGACTTGTATCATGTGCATTGAGAGTGCATGTGAACGTATGGTGGTGGCTCACCCCCTGCCACGCGCCCTTGTGGCGACTTGCAGGGTATTATGTAGATGTAGATGAATTCCCACATGCAAACTTTAGAAAGTATTCACCACCCAAGTAATTATTTGCATGCAAAATGTTCATTATTGAAACAATATTCAATTCTTACGAGGTAAAATTCAAGAAACTTATATCAATTGAGACCCATGCAAGATAACTACAAAATAAGTACACTGCCTCTCCTACTTATCCTCTCCAAGCGTGGGATCACATCTATTTTGACCTCTAATCGTACGAGGAGAAAAAGAATTTTAAATCTATCCGTCCAACAGTCTCTCTCCCTGATTTTACTTACGTGATCCAATCTACCGTATTAAGACGGAGTTTTGAATGTGTCTTAATCGTCTTTGAAAAAGTGACATTCCTCAACTTCATACAGTAATATATAATCAACCCATTTTTCTGTAGGTTATAATTTTAACCTTCCGATACCTGATTATTATTCTTTATATGATTATGTAGAAACACGTTTACATCGGAAATATCAAATTGCACATTAAAAATACAAAGTCATACAATTAAAAGATGTGCAATGCTATGCTCGGACACACTACACGTTGACTAAGGATGAGGTAAAGGTGAGGACGTTGTAGTTAGGACTACGGTGGTGCATGAGGGCTTACTAGTAGGCAAGTGACAGAACAGCATGGGGAGCCGCCACAAACTAATCTTCTGACAATTTATGAACATGCACTCTAACTATAGATAGAGATATATGATCTGTTCGTGTGCGTGTTCCCCCGCGCATAATTATAAACGATAATATGTGAAATATTTCTACCCTCGATTCCGTCGTCCTTCTCGGACTGTTTGACGTGAAATTTGTTAAAGTTCGTCCTCCCCACCGATACAATTTTTTAAAGCGAATGAAAAACGGGTTAAATTCATCAGAGTGACCTCGTGAATGCTTTATCGAAACAGCGTGCGCCTCGGTGGCCGCCGATATATCTCAACTTCCAACGTCCAGTGATGAATAACCTATCGCACTCCATATCTGCCCAGGGATCCTTTGTGAATGACGCGGGATCGTTAGTTACTTCTCGTGCTTCCGGGATAATTCAATCGGAGATGAAGTAAATGAAAATAAACGTACGAAATGAAGTTGCGCGGAGTCAAAGCTTGAAGGCGTCGAAACTTGTGACTTTTAGTTTAATTTTTGCATGAAAAATACTTCCCTCGTGGACTGATTGTTGCAGCGAATTTCTCGCAAATTCTTTGAGCCATCGCACCAGGAGATGGATTTTCTATATCAAATAACTTCTACATTAAATTTATCGCCATGCGTATCGATTTTGTTCTGGTTTACCCGGAATCTCACCAAGGACGCCAATTAGCTGCTGAAGTATATGGAGTTTCCATGTAAGCGCAATCCTGGACGGAATGCTGAAGCGGTAGCCCAGAATGCTTAAAATTCTGTTACCATTTCGCTCGTCGTTGCCAAAAGGGTAGTGATTACTTACTCTTTTCCCTCAAATTCTCTCCTTCATGCTCTCCCATCTTCGATGTACCTCCCTATCTACCCGTTTTTCTTCCTTTTCTTTGCTCGCTTCGAACGTTCAGCCCTCCCGGTCACGCTCGGCTCCAAACAATTGGAATGTTTCGTGGGTTGCGAAACGAATTTAAAGTGTCCTTACATCTTTTGAGCTTGGAAATACCCAAATTATTCTCCTTCCACGGCTAGGGATGGTGGATATTTACCTCTTCTTCTTGTCTTTCCTGGATTAGACACTTATGCACACAAAGTGTGTCCGTAAAGTAATGCAATGAAAAAAAATCAATATATTTAGTGAATATATCCGTGCAAACGCTTAATATTCTTCGAAGTAGTTCGCTTGGGCACCCACACACCTTTTCCAGTGACTCTGCCACGCACGGTGCCCCTCCTGTAATGCTTCACCGGGAACCTCGGCAAGGGTCCTCGTCACGGAGTCCTGGATGGCTTCACTCGACCCAAAACGGTTCCCTTTCAAGGTGGTCTTGATCCTCAGGAAGAGAAAGAAGTCGGTCGGAGTCCGGACTGTAGGGGGCAACGCGCGATTCAATTTACACACTTTCGAGAAGTTCAGTCGCCACAGTCACAGTGACTCTTCTGATCGTCCGTCAACAGCCTGGGAGCCAGCTTGGAACACACCTTCCTCATGTTCAATTTATTGGTCGCCAGGTCGTGAGCAATTATTTTGGAAATGTTGAGAGTTTCTGCAATCATCCGGACAATCAACCGATGGTCAGAAGTTAACAGGTTGCGCACACGGTCCAAATTGTCGTCGGTTGTGCTGGTTGACGGGCGTCCAGCGGGCGTTCGTCGATCATCTCTTCCTGGCCTTCCTTAAATGCTTTGAACCACCTCGAAACTTGCGAATATGATAGAGCACTGTCTCCGTAAGCTTTTACAATCAATTTTTGGGCCTCCGTAAGTGATGTGACCATTTTAAGTACCAGCACAAAAAAATGCATTACTTTCCGGACATACCTTGTATTCCTGTCTCACCGACTTCCAAGGGACTTATACGGCAATGCCTTCTTCGGTATTCTCTTGGAAGACATACTACGTATCACCTGTTACACCCACTTTTCCTTGTAATGCGCTGTTCTGACCTTCAAATAGCGTAACTTTAGTTTTTGTCTTATGTCGTCATTCCTGTGTGGTCTAATTTTGTGTACCCCTCTACCAATCTAAGAAATGCCATCTCTGATGTTTCCGTTTTCCACCATTCTGTCTTTCTCGGCGCCCGTGATTAGCGCCTGTACAATAAAGTTGGCACCGCCATCACGTCATAGAATTGAATCCGCGTTTCCCTTGTGGTTTTATCTTTTAGTATTCGCCTTATGGTACTACACATTCTTTGATAGCTATTAACTTTGTTATATATATATATATATGAGAAAAATACGCCATAGGCGGTAAATATAAAATGGGATAGGAAAACATATATTTATGTTTTCCTATCCTCTTTCCAAATTCCTATCCCATTATATATATATATATATATATACACGAACACACG
>WURS02443276.1:0-14759 GCA_011762765.2 Rhinocypha anisoptera
CGTCACCATTTTTTAAGTATCGAAAAAAGTTCTCGTTCACGCGGCTGCCGCTAGAGGTTCTGTCTGTCGTGCAGTGCTGCCATCTCTGTGTCACGCATTGACGAAGAGTGACCGCTCATTAAAAAAAAAACAAACCCGCACTTTTCTATCTGTGTTTCCAGTGCGGAGAAAAAAAATTGGAGGTCTTAAAACTTTAATGCACCTCATAGTACTAGGTGAACTCTTCTACCCCTCACTTAACATACCAACCTTCGGGGTTGCTTACTGTGGTTTCTTGGTACATAAAGTTTATAATTTCCCCCTGCTTTCGGTTAACAATGTCACCGGCCTACTTACTACGACTTACACGCGACAAACGAAACTCCGTAAGAGCAAATTGCAGTCAACTAAATTCGGAACGCGGCGCAGAAAAAACCAGATGGTCATCTGCTCATAGGGAATCCCCAACGAGATTCAGGCCCGGGATGGATCCGGAAAAAAGTCTTATCTAATACGAAGAAGACTCCTTTGTTTTTTTTTCATTTCTGGCTGCCTGAGCCGGAACGGTGGGCCGAGCGCGTTTCATTCCGTCCACGGAAGACGCATGCGCTGATTTAAAGAAGAAGAAGAAGAAGAAAAAAGAAACATTAACCTTTTGCGCACGACCCATTTCTCCGAAGCGCGAGGGAGTCACGGTCTAATATTTGCCACCGTCATAAACCGCTTCTATTCTCGTGAAACGATTGCACTTCCTCGCGCGATCTTTTTTCCCTCGCCTTCCCATAATCCCTTTCTCTCTCTCTCTCTCTCCGCCGGCGTAATGGTGCAATTACTCCGGGCCCCCTCCCTCGGATTGAAGATTAAAGCGCGCGAACCAATTGCAGGAGAAGTTACAATAAAATTATGATATAAAACCCCCCATTCGCACCGAGTGATGAGGGCGTTGAGCGAGACCTTTTTTCTTTTTCTTTTATTTTTTCAAACAGGTGACGACGCCCAAACGGAATGAAAACGAATGCGCTTCCGCCTTTCTTTCTTTTTTTTCCTCCTTCTTTATCTCCCGACTCTCCTATTTCCGTAGCCGTAAATAAACAAAAGGGCGAAACGTTCCCGACGGTGACCGACAATGCGTCGGCGGAAGCTTCTTCTATTTTTTTTTTCATTTCCCCTTCTCTCTCCCATTCCGGTCCAACGATTCGTTCCCCGAATTCGTTCACAATCTTCACCATATTCTCCAGCAAGAAAAGCGGGTCGCTCCTAAAACATCCGGTTCAAACGTGCGTAAACATTGCTAAAAATACCTTGACACGAACGTACCTGTGGCGCCGAATGCAAATGGCGCCGGGCGAAATGAAGAGGAGAGAAAAAAAAGAAAGCCTCCCAAGCTCTCTCTCTCGCTCGAGAGAGATATTTGAGCAAATAACAACCCACTAGGGAATCACGTCCTCAAACATTCCTTTAAGCGGATACGCAAATGCCGATGAGGTCATCCCGAACGAGGCTTTGCCACGACTCCTGGCACAGAAGAATGTTTCGTTGAGAATACATCAAGTTGCCGCCTAAAAATGTTTCTCGACCGCGCCCACGGATATCGAAATAAAACATACTGTTCCCCCACGCGTAATACATAAATTGCACGACAAACAATCGCTCGCAACACGGGAATGATCTAACGTTACACAAAAACAACCACACACAAATTTAATTCTGGGTCGTGCCACCAAACGGCGAGACGATAATTATAACAAAATTCTACTTAACGATTCATCACACGGCACTCACAAAGAATTTCTCGCATGAAACACACATACATGTACATTCATAAATGCATTCTCCCTTTTTATTTCCTTTATCCCCGATCCAAGACGATTAATGAATGTTTACATCAACTATCCCCATAGCAACGCGAAATAATTGCGAGTTATCCCACTTCAAATTCTTACATATTTCATAAATAAATAAATATACATTTCTATATATATATATATTATATTATACAAACTGAATTATTATTTTGGGTAATACCAGCACGTTAACGTATAAAGACTTTCTTTCCGGAAGAATGTAGATAAACATTTTCTCCTCCTCGTGACAATGACGACGCCCACCTTCCCAGAGCACGGACGCCAACGGACATCAGTCAAGCTCAAGGCGGTTATCAATAACAAGAGGGGCATCACAACCGTACAAATAAATACACATTCGCAAATTCAGTCCATATCCGAGTGAAATGAATAATTGTTACAGTCGTGATACGTTCACAATGAGGAAAAAAAACGTTACACGCCTTAAGGTATTCTTTGCGTGTAAACATCAGGTCGCCGAGGAGATGAAACGTAAACACGACGCTTGGTGGGTAAAGGTAAGAAAGCTTGTTATGGGGGCAACAGGTATCCGTGGATTTCGGTACTCACCAGTACAAATGAGAATGCCGACCAAAGGACTATAATCCCGTCCAGAAACAGCCTCCTGCGTTATCCGAAAGGGTTGAGACGAAGATGAGAATATACACGGGAGAAAAAAGGCGGTTGAAGCAGATGGGGTTGAGGAGTAAAGAACTCAAATTGTCCGACACGAATCCGCCTCGTTTGCTGAATCAGGGAAGACTGGGACGCGTGCTTCCTGGCTTCGTCGACTCGATGAGGGCGGCGCTGGCGTCGCGTTCGATCACTGCTCCTGCTTACTGCCTTTCATCGACAGATGGCGCGACGGCCGCCATTGTTTTTTTTTTTTTTAATTCTTCCCTTTCATCGGCGCTATGGAATCAGTTTAATTAAAATTGCGTGGAATGCATTCGTAACATCTATGGAAATAAATAAATGGAAAATACATCAAGGCGAATGATGATGATCATCCAAAAACGGAGTGATTATGGGGTTGACATTCCGTTATTTTGATATACCTAAAGCAAAAAACAACACCATAACTACTAATACTTTGAAACATGTTTTTGGAGGTTCTTCTGGGTCAAAACTTCTTTCTATCCTCCCATTCCCACCCGTGTATTGTATTCCTCCCGATCTGAAGAGCCTATCAGAGCTGGCCAGGCTTGAAACAGCACAATAAGTCAAACTAATTACGAGTTGAAACGTTTTTGGAGGGTTTCCAAACTTCAACCTCCCGATTGTGACCAGACTTGAACCAACACTCTGAATAAAATGTGTTGGATAGAAGTTTCAAATTAAATTTTATTAATAAAACAACACGATTTTTCTATAACGTTAGATATTACATAATTCATAACGATTTTTAAGGATAACCATATTGAATTTGCGACAGAGATCAATGATTACCTTGATGAATAAACTTTAGAAGATTTGGAATAGCATTTCCGTCATTTAAAATAAGGCTAGCCAATACAAGTAATGTCTTAATGAAATACACAAGTATTTTTGAAAAGGTTTCAGTCTTCATAGTCATAAAATCTAAACCATAATTATAAGAAGACAAATTAATTTGACTCTAGGGAATTGAAGATTTTTGTTGTGTAGATTCCCAAATTTCTAATTCTACTTTGTTCATATACTTGACGAAATCTTTTTTTTTGTGAAAGTGAATTTTTGTACTATGAAATCACTTTTCAAGTGAATTTTCACTATGAACAGCTCTAACACCATATGTATTTTCCTTTCCTCCAAAGTACAGTGCAATATGGCCTTAACATTTGGGGCAAAGTTTGATGATGTGCTAAAATAAAAAAAGCAATAAGAATTACAACAAATTCTAGGTATGATGCTCACTGTAAGCCCATATTTAATTTAAAAAAGGTACGATATAATGGCAGTGATAAATTGATACATCTATAATGTGTTACTGTATAGCAAATCCCATCGAAACCTGTACCAGTCATGAGCTACCCTTTACAACCCCGATACAAGAGATAATAATCTGACGGATGCACCTTTTAATGGACTGACAAAAACCCACATGTCCCATCGGATCCTAGGTACAAAACGATTCCATAAATTACCACCTGGGTTGCAGAAGGTTTCCCCAGAAAAATTCAGTGTTGGCAAGATGGTCGATAGCCAACCCTTTTCATACTATAAATAATTACTTTGAATCAGAAATTAACTGCAACTAAACTATGCTGGATCATTTGGGATCCAGCATAGTTTAGTTAAAAAACTCCTGTAAATAACAGTTGTCAAACTCCCGTTAATCAATCTTTACACTGCTTATCCTAATGCTTTGTTGTTTCAAATGCTTAATATTGTGTTGCTCGTTAACATTGAACATGACGAATCCTATCCCTTTAGGAATACTGAAAGGCCCCTGGTGAATAAAGAATATGAATCTCTTTCGGATTATCTATTATGATTAACGTGCTTTTATTGTTCGTGCTTGTATGTTTCCTTGTAAGGTAGAAGTCCGCTCTAGCGAGTATGGCTTATAATGAAAGTATCGCTATAGCAAGTGATCATTTTGCATTGGATGGTCCACGTGTTAAAACATAGGGAGTTCTGACGGTTATTACGAGTGGTCACACCTGCACTATCGCTGTAGCGAGTAGATTTTGGTCGCGGTTGGTGTTCGGGTTGCATGCATCGCAGGATTTAAACATGAATTAAATTGTCACGCCTCTCGAATCTGCATTGTAATGAAGGCTTTACGAGATGAGACTTTGTGGTGATTTTACGAGATAAGACTTTGCGGTTTTATGCCACAGACTTTCAAGGAGAATGACTGAACGACTCATCTCGGAATCCTTGCGCCAGTCTGTCATTTCCTGGTGCTATTTCGTCCTTATAGCTGATCAATCGGAATAAAAGAACATATGAAGCTGTGACATAGACTTGTAGACAATACAGGAAAAGCCCATTTGTCTGTGTTGGCCTTAGCAGGACGGCACATCTCTCGACCCTCCTCTTATTTATGGAATCGTAATTGTTAACCGCAGGCCATACCTTATCTATGTTTGTACAGGAAACGTAGCCAAAGATAATACTGATGCATGATGTACATTACTTACGAGTGCATGACTTTTGGTGACGACATTTTAAAATCTTTTTGTAATGAAACGATCTATTTTTAATGCATCTGCGGATGGATTGATACAGCTACTTTCATGGCTCATTTTCGCCTACTTTTGGTGCCGTTATAAATGCCGAAAGAGGTGAATTTAAATGATCGACGGCTGTAAAAGATGGAGTGTGCGTTATAACGAGAGATTTTTCGTCATTTATCAGCTCATGTTATAGCGGACTTCTACTGTATGTTGATAACCTAATACTAGCCATTGCAAAAAAATTGTCACACCATATTATTATTAAATGCCTTCAACCAGTTTCACAAAAAATTGCAGTTCCCTATTGAGATAGAAAATAATAAGCAAGAGTTACCTTTCCTTGACACCCTGATAAAAAGAAATATTGATGGAACTGTATATTGTACTTGAGTTTTTGTTTGTCTTTTGTGTTTGTATTTATTACTGTGTCCAGTGTGTACTTGATCAATGCTCCAAAGTCAAAGATCGATGTAAAGATTTAATCCACTCATTCATTTGACACATGAAAGTTTTGAAAGAATGGAACACGGGAAAAAAATGAAATACGTCTGAAGATTACATGGCACCCACACGGTCACAATAACGGTGTTTTAAAAAAGAAATTTACGACTGATGTATCAAGGTGAAATAATTTTTAATACACCACATTTTTTAAGGGGAGGACTTTGTTTATTCAAACGCATTCTCACATATTGTCACCGTTGAATCAACAATATAACTCAGGAGTGCCAGGAAGAGGAAACGAGTGCATTAAACCATTCTTTCTGCGTTGGTTTTGTGCAAGTATCGTAAAAGTCACCATGGTGACGTAACACTCTCGACAGAGTGCAGAGATGAACAGAAACACGTCGGTAACCGTAGGAAATGGAGGAAGATTTACGGGGGAAAATTTGCATGAAATTAAATGGACGCTCCAAAGTAACGTAGCAAAACGTTTTTACCACCAAAGTTCACTGTGGAGGCCGTCACTTTGTGGAAATCCATGGTAGAGTGATGGTATTTTAAATGACTTTTATATTTCCACACAAGATTTCCTATCTTTTGTGGAAATATAAAAGTCATTTAAAAAACCATCACTCTGTTTTTACCACCAATTCCTTTCTTGTTATTTTAACCATTTGGACGCTTAGGGTCAGGGCATAGTGGTTTAATCTTCCATCTTTGCAGACAGAGAGAGAGAGGAGTGGTATAATCTCCCACCTTTGCAGAGACAGAAAGAGAAGGAGGCAGAGAAGTCTAGTTTTCAACTCTATACTGTGGGCTAACATTGGAATCGATAAGTATGTCGTTCCTCCAGGCTTTCACTTGGCAGTTTTGACAAAAAGGTTTCTTGTGCAGACGAGAGCCGTCTCTTAACATCCACCTACCTCACACATGATTCAAGATCCCCATTCGTCGTCCCCTTGTGTGGAAAACGACGTCCTCGACATGGGCGTTTGGAGACGAATGAAGTCTCGCACGCCAAGCGTTTGAAGTGGACTATACCCAATGACGTCGAAAAAAATCGAATATTTTTACTCAGAGCGTACTACTGCTTTTAAAGAGATGTAATTCAGAAAAATATAATAAAACTTTTGAGTGCCCGGTGAGTACATTTAATAATGTCGTTTGCATTATGTGCTTGAAGCGGCGATGACCGTGTATATATATCGTCACGTGGCACTCAAAAAAGGTTGAAACTTGCGTGAATACGCAAGGGATTGTGCGTCGTGTACGAGGAGACATTGGAGGACACTTAAAAAGGACAAGTTTGAAGAGCCGAAAACACTTCACGAAGACGAAACAACGAACAATTGACGAGTCAGACCTTGCTGCAACAAACTAAATGAATCTCTCTACATCTCTCTCTCTCTCTCTCTCCGACGCAACGCAATGATTGACACACACGCAAGACACCGCTTTCACTTCTCAACCAATACCCCATTTTTAACAGACATTTCATCGAATCACACAAGAGATGGCAACATTATCTCATTTATTATTTTAAAAACACCAATAACGACAGTGGCAATATTAATACTGAACTCATTGTTTTTTTTTTTTTTTTTTTAAAAGATGAAGAGAAACACCATAGTCACGGGAAAAACGTGAAAAAGATGGCAAATGTTTTTGAATGAAGTGCAAAATAAAAAATAAATTAACGGTCCGAAACACACCCTCACACACGCGCACATGCACACGCAAACAACAATTGTACACCATTACACGCGCAGCTTCCATCACTCTTGTCACGAGCACGGAGGCAAACGTTCGCCGAACAACGCTACAGTACGAGTTCACGCACCGATAAACGTCTCCGCAACGAACTTTCAACAAGTGTCCATCCTTTGACGTCCGCAACCGTTTGCGCGAGCTTCAACCGATCACATGCTCAGGATGTAATCTCCCCTTGGACCTGAAACACGCAAGGAGAAAGAGTTGTTTGAGAAGGGAAATGACACGCCAATCCCACAGACTGATTTGTAAAGCCATCAGTATGCATATATAACCAACGCAACGAGCACCGATAGCCAGCTCCTATAAGCGCAAGTGTTAAGTCCCACAAGGAAGTGTTTTGGGACCCCATGACAAACAAAATTTTTAAAACGTTTTAAAGGTGTGGATTGATTCCTCCAACCCGTACGCAGATTCATGACCCCCCGTACGCAGATTGTCCTGAAAATTTGTGGTTGTGAATTTTAACAGTTTTGTAAATAAACATGATATTTAAAATGAAAATCGTGGGGGCACGTTGAATATAGACAATGGTAGGGTAGTGAGTTGCGGGCGGTTGCTGTTGTTGAGAAAACGCACGCGCAACAGTTCATATCATTTGCGGTACAATAAAATTTTTAACAACTTAGGTGAACTATCCATGGTTCAACTATCTTTTGCAAGAACCCCACGTAAACAGAATCAATTTTAACTATTTATATTTATATTATAAGTTCTTGAGTTCTACAGTGCCTTACATATATCTTACATATTTCTTAAATATATCTTGAATATATCTTGAATAGTACTTACATAATCTTACATATATCTTAAATATATCTTACATATATCATACATATATATTAAATATATCTTAATTATAGCTTAAATATTGCTTAAATATAACTTGCATATATCTTAAATAGATCTTAAATATATCTTAATTATATCTTACATATATCTTAAATACAGCTTAAATATAACTTACATATATCTTAAATATATCTTAATTATATCTTAAATACAGCTTAAATATAACTTAAATAGATCTTAAATATAGCTTAAATATAACTTATATATATCTTAAATAGATCTTAAATATATCTTAATTATATCTTACATACAGCTTAAATATAACTTACATATAGCTTAAATAGATCTTAAATATATCTTAATTATATCTTACATATATCTTAAATATAGATTAAATCTAACTTACATATATCTTAAATATATATATAAATTATATCTTACATATATCTTAAATATGTCTTACATATATCTCTGAAGTCTGCTTTGATATTGAAAAAGGACATGCTATAAGCTTTCATTTATTGTTTTCTCGAGGTATCCAAATACTCAAAAAGAGCCGTTCAAACCATGCAACGTGGTTCTTTCTCGGCCAACAACGGAAGCGATAGGAAAACGACTCACGGCCACTGCTGTAGATGGCGCCACCAGCTCCCTCTCGGTGACCCTCCTGCGCTGGCAGTGCGTTGATGCCCATGGCCGAGGAAGCAAACCACTGTCCGCCTGCAAAAAGGAGACCATTGTCAGGGGGGCTGATGTCAAATGACAAGAGGGAAATTAATCTGAATGATCCAGAAAATTACAAAGGTATCTCAACAGAGGAGTGACAATCCAAAGAATAAATTAGTACCAGAATTGCAGAAATGAAACAGTCATGGCGAAAACATAGCTCTCATGCTCAAGATGATACTGAGTTAATGGCTACTACAGTAGAAGTCCGCTATAACGAGAGCTGATAAATGACGAAAAATCTCTCGTTATAATGCACTATCGTTATAACCGACGGTCATTTAAATTCACCTCTTTCGGCATTTATAACGCCACCAAAAGTGGGCGAAAATGAGCCATGAAAGTAGTTGTATCAATCCATCCGCAAATGGATTGAAAATAGATCGTTTCATCAAAAAGATTTTAAAATATCATCACCAAAAGTCATGCACTCGTAACTAATGTACGTCACGAATCGGTATTATCTTTGGCTACGTTTCGTGAGCAATCATAGATAAGGTATGGCCTGCGGTTAACAATTACGATTCCATAAATAAGAGGAGGGTCGAGAGAATGGCCGTCCTGCTAAGGTCAACACAGACAAATGTGCTTTTCCTGTATTGTCTACGAAAGTTCTTTTATTCCGATTTATCGGCTATAAGGACGAAATAGCAGCAGGAAATGACAGACTGGCGCACAGATTGCAAGATAAGTTGTTCAGTCATTCCCCAGGAAAGTCTGTGACATCAAACCACAAAGTCTTCTCTCGCAAAATCACCACAAAGTCTCTAGTAAAGTCTTCATTACAATGTAAATTCGCGGAGGCATGACAATGTAATGAGTGTTCGAATCCTGCGATTTATGCAACCCAAACACCAACTTCGGCAAAATCTAGTCGCTATAGCAATAGTGCAGGTGTGACCACTCGTAATAACCGGCGGAACTCCCTAAGTTTTAATACGTGGAGCAACCAACTCAAAACGATCACTCGCTATAGCGATGCTCTCGTTATAAGCCATACTTGCTATAGCGGACTTCTACTGTATGTATATAGATAATATCTAGTAATTAATCAGACTTGTACCTTAGCCTGCGAATTCCTTCTTCAATATCAGATACTGGTGTATCCTGAATATGCTGATAGAGTTCATAATTAGCTTTCTGCACATAGTATTCCACAGCAGATGATCTTGGTGCTCCTACTCTTAATTGTAAAAGCTGAAAGACATTGACAGCAGGCATGAAATGCATTAAGTACAAGTTCTGTCTAATAGAGTGATAACAAATTATTTATTTTCATATGTGTAAAGATTTAATTGTATGTTATAGAGATAAATAATGTTTTACATATACATGATACAAATTCTACTGATTCACTCCACTATTCCATTAGCAGCAGCTGATGTAAGTTAAAACATGTTCATTTCACCTTTGACAAAGAGAAAAACAATGAGTAAAACTAGACATGCACATACAATGCATTAAATTTTTCTTTCTCATAAACAAATCATGTGCTGAGGATTATATTACACTAAAGGAGGCTTATGGAGATTACGTTCTTCTCTATAGATTAGCTAGAATCAATTTTCAATATACATATTAAAGAGGGGAGACAATCAAATTTAAAAGAAGGTTGGCCCAAAGTTCCAGTCACTGTTCTAATGGAAGTGAATATTAATACTGCTGCTGTCATTGCGAGAATAATCAACTATAATTAATAATTTTGCTGTAACTTTGTAGAGCACTTCATAAAAACAAACTTCGTTCACTTGGTATTCCACAGAAATCAAAATGCTTCCCTGCACAGAACGTATCTGAATGGGTCAAACAAACTAATATTGATGGGGAGGTTAGTCCAATATATAGCTAACAATTGCTCTTAACTGAATGCAGTCTAGTGAAGAAAGAAGTGGTGGTTCCAATGATCTGTGGATTTTTTTCTCTCATGAAAGTGTATGTTTTTCTTAATACACTCAAACATTTGGATAAGGTTAAAAGTATTGCTAAAAGCAACCTTATTTTTAACGATATTTTTACCCCACTTGAATTCTGTGGATTGGGTCTCCATAACGCAATCCACAACCCTCTCTTTCTGCTACCTTTTTCCTCTTTCCAAAACTTCTACTCCCCCATAACCTGCTAGTCGATCCACCCCTACAATGTTAATATATATAGATCATATTTTTTAGTGTTTTATCCTGATGTTGCTGTGATGCAATGAAGCCTGAGTCATACTAAAACGATTCTGTGGAAAACCCAGGGAGTGGGGTTTGTATGTAATAATGTCAATAGCACTCTAAAAATATAGAACATTTCCTTGGGGTTATGCGACAGCTAGCTAACAACAGGAAATTTGTGTGCAAAAATGTTTACAGTTAAATTTGATATTACAGGAAGGTGAGTTTTTTTTTCTAAGGTTGTCACTAGTCTAGTCATTTTATTCTCAAGAACAAATAGTATAGTTCTGTGTGAAATATCCATCGTCACCAATACTAAAAAAGTAAGAGCCAAAATGTTCACTTCTATTGGGAAAGACATATCATATCAAGTTAAGCCATACATTTTTTAATATTCTGGAAGTGATGTATAAGCCTTCAGCATCTGAAACAATTTTGAATGGAGCATATATTAGAAATATTCTGAAAATTCTCAAAGGCAACATGAATCACAGAAGGCATACTTCACAGCAGCAGACTGGATGCTGCACCACAGTAATATATGGGTACATATCACAAAAGATGTATCTAAATATCTTGTGAAAATCAATGTGAAATATATATATAATCCTTCATTTGGCCAATGAATAGCCCAACTTGACTTTTCCTGTTGTCCAATGAGGAAAAACACCTTTGTGGAAATCATTATTTTATCATTAGAGGAAAACTGAACATTTTTCAAAATCCAATGCTTGCCCCTGATGCAATATTGAAGTAAAATCATTGAAAACCAATACCACCTACGGGTACATTGTACATAACGGTAGCCATGTGACATTGAATACAATTTTGAATGATGTAAATAAAAATTTTTTGATAAACTCTTAATCGACCAGCTCCCAAATTTTTATCCATAATTTTCACAATAGCTCCATATTTTAAGATGTAATTTATAAATTATAAAACCTGATGAAAAGACAAAAGGCATATTTAAGTAACTGTTTTGGATTATAGACAATGAACTTAATAATTAGAGTATACATTTTTCTATCACAGGAAATAAAAGTTTCTGGTTTTTGTTTTTTTTTGCTTAATGAAACTTAGGCTAATTGTCTTTAATGTTACTCAAAATTACCTTGCTGTATGCATTATAGGTAATTATCAAATTAATTCCATAAAATACCATTTTAACTCTATATATCTGGTACTCTTACAAATTACATGGAAAGAGATTTAAAATATGCACAACAGTACTCACTCGCTTGTCATTGTAGTCAGTAACTGTAGGCCGGAAGAAAAGACCAGCAATGAGAGCTGCAATGTGAGCTGTATAGGAGGCCACAAAGATGACAGAAAATCCTCCCCAAACGTTTATGAGGAATTTATTAGGCCAAGATTTGGGAGCCTGTAAAGATGAAATAAATAATTAATTGAAAGAAGATACCACAAAAACATTGACTATATGAAGTGATTAATAGTATTTTGTGTTTATAGTGTCAGGAAAAATTTAGTTTTTACAAATTCACTGAAAGTGTTCACTACTTGCGAATGTCAAACTAAGACTGAATGAATTATCTTCAAACTTAAGCTTATTATGGTTATTAATGCTATTTATTATGATTATTTCTAATAATTAATAATTTTTGAATAAACAGCCTCTATCTATTTGTTCGGTAGGGGGGCTTTTGAGACAGCTTTCGTGTTTTTGAAATCTGTTTCTCTATTTAGAGAGAACCAGTGTGATTTCTGACAGAGTTGGGAAAGCCATGGATATAAACCATATGAGGACAAAATGTTATCTCTTATTCAGCAGAAATTTGGATAAGCTTGGACTTGATTGTTGTTGACAGAGTTTCAACAGAGGCGTCAACTAATAGTTACGGACCTTGAAAGCAACGAGGTGACCACACAATAGGGCCCAGAGGACCCAAAGCGCAGAAGCCAGTCCGAAGTTGCGAGATCTTCTCCTTCCCCATGGATTCAGACCAAATGGAGAAAGCCACTCAAATGTCGCAACCGCCAGAGCCGTGAAATGGAGTGAAGCTATGGCAACGGCCCAAAGCCCAGGACTGAATGGCAACAGAAAGCCAAGGAGAGGTGGGTTGCTCATGAGGGGAGGAGAGGTCCCTGGAGGTGCAGAAGGAGGGGGGACAGTGGAGGCCAAGAAGGACACACCTCCTCCATAGTAAAAGGGGACAGAGAAGTGAACAACCCTCTCCCTGGCTGCAGAGACGGAGAGGGGGGCGAATGCCATGTGGGCTGCACCAGATATGAGGTCTCCCATGATGCCATCCCATTTCTCCTCTTCGTCTTCTTCCACCCTGGGAGCCCCTCTGCCCTGAGTCCTCCGACCACTCTTGTCATCCTTCAGCTTGTCTTTGATCTGGGACCCAAAGACACCATCTGGAACCAGGTAAAGGTGGAACTCGAATCTCAGATGGGATGCCACATCGGCAAGAAGGTCAATGGCGAAGCCATAACAGCAAGTGGTGTTGAGGAGTAGGTCTGAATGTGGCTGTGAGGGGTTTGTGGGTGGTGCTCCGCCAACAGGGGGGCCCTTCCTCGGTCTGCCACTGGAGTCCAGCTTGGCGAATGCCGCAGCCAGGGCCTCAGGGTCGATGCTTGAGCTGACTCGATGGCAGACGACCCCTCTTAGACACTTCCTGTTGTGGGTAAAAATTAAACAGAGAGGAAGTTGCAAGGAATGCACTATTTCTGATACAAAGTGTGGTCCATGGAGTTGTTAAATTAATGATAGGTGTGATAAGAATTGATTTCAAGATGATATGTTCGAGGAAAGAATCCTGAAAAATCAGATGAATGTTCCATAAAGTGAGAATTCTTAAAAATTAATTAGCATAAAGTTTCTTTTTATTGGTTCGACTACTGAGTTACCGCCATGATTTCTCAAATATGCGTGACTTCATGGAAGGGTAAAAAAAATCACACTGCAATTCCATATGGAAATTTTATTGTATCACGACCAGGTTTTGCTGTATCTCATCATCATCAGGTGGACTAATTAAGTTTGTAAACCCTTCCATGATGAGAGAATTCCACCAAGTGAAACCAGAAACCATATCTTGTGCATGACTTGATAGGTAAATTAAGTTGCGATTGGCATCCGAGTGGCAGGAGATTCAGTATATATTATGTAAAATTTTAAAGAGGAGTAAAGTTTTTCAGATATCAGAAGTGTGTTATAGATGCTAAAAATTTATTACCTATAGCAACTTAAAATATGGCGTAGATAGAGTTATAATAATTATATAATGCAAATTAAAATAATCTTTACAATTCATTTTACCAAAAAATATATTTGAGATCCTTCCATAAAAATTTGAACCACAGGAATGAGTAAATACTAACAATGTTTACATTACAAAGGTTCCATTAATTATATTAAGTACTTCTTTAATAATGAGTATATAAACGATTTACAAGCTCATACGATGTGGAATCTTAAATGAAAAAGAGATAGTTATATATATAATTAGTATATATACTATAAATTATAGAATATATATATATACACACACAAGGTGTTGTTTCAAGTCTGGGCCGTACTATCAGACTCTTCAGACCAGGAGGAAAGGTTTTCAAGGATGAGAATGGAAGGAGAGAGGGAAGAAATGTTTACACTAGTGAAGTGATATAGTGAATGAATCTAACTAACTTGAATACTGAGTTACTCAGGACTTAAGGTTGAGAACCTATGCCGCAGAATTTTCTGCGTCAACTTGACTTACTCGACTCGACTTCTGTACCTAAGAGCAAGCACGTTTTTATTCCTTCTGAAAATGAAATATCCCAATATGGACAACAACCGAGTTTTAAATGTGTATTGGTTTGACAACTGTATGAGCTTGCTCTAACCTGTAATGCCTTCTGGTAGACGACGGAGG
>WURS02443286.1:0-14757 GCA_011762765.2 Rhinocypha anisoptera
ATTTGCACATAATTTGATTGTTATTTAAACGTCTTATATTATTTCACAGCACGGTTGTAACACACGAAAGATTAAATGTGTCAAAAAAAGAAGCAAATGGATATTTTTTGCAACGTTTATATATAAAACTATGTTGTTACGAACAACGTTATTACGAACCTCCGATTTTTCGGTCCTGTGAACTTCGTAATAACGAGAGTCTACTGTATTAAATTTAGTTTGGTCCCCCCCCCCCCACGTTTTCTTTTCATTCCATGTCAAAAGAATGAAAACAGGTGTGAGACATATAAAAATTGAAAAACGACTTGAAAGTTGCTTGTATTACCCAGTATGAGTTTCCATCGTCAATTGCCTTATCAATAATTTCATTCAATCAAATCTGTGGTGATTATGTAACATTCATATTTAAACTCTGTGTAAGTAGCTGCGGTTGCAGATTTGTACCTTACCTACTAATTTTTGTCATTTGGGTGATCCACTTTTATAATTTTTTGGCCTTGAAAATAGGATGACGTGCATCGTTTGAAGTCAAATTTGAATGTCATTTAACCTTTCCTTCATCTTTAACTCTTTTGTGCCGGAGATCTAAACTGGTATACGGTCCCTGCATACGAGTGTACAACAAAATAAAGCAAAAATAACAAAAAAAAAGGTCGTCCCTACTGGGGGGATGATTTTGAATGCCGATATATCAGATGTTCAGAGTGAAAGGTATAAACCATATGACATTGGTCTTGGGAAATGGAATCTCTGATCTTGAAAGTGTTATGCAATGGTATTTATTTATTTATTAGTTCATCACCAGTAATAATCTGATTATGAAGAATTGTATTTTAAGCCAGTGGAGGGAGATAAATAGTTCAAATCTAGTAATCCTTACTGCCCTGAATACTCTTTACATTCCATTAACTACACAGAAGGTGATAGGGCATGTTAAGCTTTGGTTATCATCATCGTCATCTGTTTCTTAGATGTGAATAAGTTTCAACACCTGAACTATTGACTTCTCGAGAAACACGAGTGGTCTATTTTACTCCTAATGGGAATCAAATATAAAATGTCAGCTGAATTAACAGTTTGTGCAAGTACTGAAGTGATTACCCCCGGATAATTGGAGGAAACTATCATATTAAATGAATCATTACAGTATAGATAATTGTAGAGAAATTCACTTCACGTTATCATTCTGCAATATTTATGCCTATAATATGATATTGTACATCCTAGTGTTGTTTCTAAAATTCATTATACTAATTGTGTAAGTTGATTTTATCATTAAGTTAATCATGAGACCATTTAATTGTAATTATATTATATTCCCTTTTTTCAAACGGCTAGTTGTTTCCTTGTACTAATAAGAGTATCAATTGAACGAATTAAGTTAGGTTATACATTTGGTTATAAAGACACTGTAAAAACTATTGTATGGAAATTTTTAATATCTGAAATGTACATTTCTCTCTAATTGGCATTATAAATGGATTTTTCAAGGGAGACTCAAGGTAAAATTATTTTACCCATCTTATTTCTTTAACATTTATTAATGAGCATGGCATACCTCAACATTCAAACTAAATTTTCATTGGGTTTAGTATTAAATGCACCTCCAAATCTCATTTACAAATATTTGTGACTTGAGATTTTATCGGGTGCTAAAGTAAATTCCCCATGTCGCCTCCTTATAAAACTTTTTTTATTTGTGAGTGAATCATGTGGGATACACAGCTAAGTGACTTACAGAAACTTTTGAAAGGGATTCATCTACAATCTTGGGCAGTGCTAGAGATTAATTTGCTTCAATATTTGCCATCTTTTGTTCTCATAGGAGTCTTATTTCATGGCACAATGGCCTGGGATTACAAAGCAGGTCTTAACATAAGCAGTTCATTTGTGTTCAAGTGTGATACCCTATGCTATAATGGCATTTTGCAATGCATTGAATGCTTACATTATCAAGCTTTGACAGCCTTGAGTCTAGCAGGGTTTGTTGGCCTGCTGACTGCCAATTCTCCATAACTTTTATTGGGATCACATTGCATTATTTTTCTATCGACCCTTTCAGTGCAACAAGGCATTTTTTTTACTCTGTGACATCAATCAAACCCTATATCGTCTGTTGCTCACCAGGACGTTAGTTGGCTGTGCATTTTTAAGGTTTTACTACTCTGTTGGTTCCATTCCATCTTAGTAATTTTTAACAAAGGAAGCTACTGCTATGCACAAGTTGCTCTTTCATCGATTGCACCTTTCCTGAAATTTACTTTGTTGAAGAACCTTAAATTTGGTAGAAAAATCTTCTATCCTCCATAATTTAAATAAGCACTATATAAATAATCACTTTGGACAGAATATTTTGAATAGATGTGGGAAAAGTAAGGACATGAAGCTTTCACGTCAACTGAAACAGAAAAATTTATTGAACTATGTTCTCATGCTAGTGATATTTTAGTGTTTTATATATTTGATTTAATTATCCACCTTGGAGTTTTTCTGTTACAGTGCCTGACTGTGAAACAGTCTCTGTATCATTGCCTCAATTTAAAATGATTAGCACGAGTTAATTTGTGGTTTTGAATTTTTTTTACAGGATGTTAGTGGAAGAGCAGGAGATTTCAACCACCTTTCGGGCAAATATTCTCTAGATTTGGTTATAGGAGACGCTACGATATCCAACGCAGTATCATGGCCAGTTGCCGATGTAATGCTCAAGTTCTCCGACTCTCAAGCTATGGAACAACCACAAGAAACAGCACCTAGTCCTTACCTTCCTAAGCCGGAAATTGAGGCAAGTCAAACTGAGGGGTGTCAAAAGCAAACTTCATTTCAACCAGCAATTGTATATTGTCTGCCACTGTGGAAATGTTTCATGCTTGTAAGGAATACAGTAGAAGTCCACTATAGCGAGTGTGGCTTATAACGAGAGTATCGCTATAGCGAGTGATCGTTTTGCTTTGGTTGGCTAATGTGTTAAAACAGGGAGTTCTTCCGGTTATTACGAGTGGTCATATCTGCACTATCTCTATAGCGAGTAGATTTTGCAGTGGGTGCTGTTCGGGTCGCATAACTTGCAGGAGTCAACAGTTCATTACATTGTCATGCCTCGTGAATATACATTGTAAGGAAGGCTTTACGAGAGAATTTGTGGTGATTTTACAAGAGGAGACTGTGATTTTATGCCATAGACTTTCCCGTGGAATGACTGAACAACTTATCTTGGAATCTGTGCTCCAGTCTGTCATATTCTGGTGCTATTTCGTCCTTATAGCTGATCGGAATAAATGAAAATATGGAGCTGTGAGCGAGACTTGTAGACAATACAGGAAAAGTCCATTTCTCTGTGTTGACCTTAGCGGGACAGCCAATCTCTTGACCCTCTTCTTATTTATGGAATTGTAATTGTTAACCACATGCCATACCTTATCTATGATTGTTCACAAAACTTAGCCAAAGATAATACCAATGCGTGACATACATTAGTTACGAGCGCATGACTTTTGGTGACAATATTTAAAAATCATTTTAATGAAACGATCTATTTTCAATGCATTTGCGGATGGATTGATACAACTTCATGGCTCATTTTCACCTACTTTTTTGCCGGCCCTTTACTTTGGGTTAGACTAGTGGGCAGTGTGTCCGCCTGCTAACCCAAAGGTTGCGGGTTCGAGTCCCGCTCTGGGCATGGGTTTTTTTAAAACTGTAATTGTTCGAAGGTTAAATGTAAGACAGAAACATGAGGTCCTAATTTCGCCTGATCAATAAAGACAATATTATTATTTGGTGCGGTTATAAATGCCGTAAGAGACGAATTTAAATGACCGTCGACTGAGTGTGCGTTATAACAAGAGATTTTTCATCATTTATCAGCTCTCGTTATAGCGGACTTCTAGTGTACTTTGTTCTAGTAATTTGCTCATTTGTAGAAGAAGGATTAAAGACCTAAAAGCAGTTTGAAATATTAAAGGCAAATCGGTGCAAGGACATTTTAATCGATGACTTTGTGTATTACTTCCATTCCCCTCATCCTAGACCCTTTTTTGTGCCATGTACCCTCTCCTCTGCCTGTTCCCTGACACCACAACCTACCAAGAAAAAACCCCTCCCCCAATACTACCTTCTTTTACTTTCTCCCTTTTTATTTTTCCAGTGACTGTTATTAACCAACAGATTGGTCATTCCAACCTATCCCTCCCTCCCTTCTATACTGATAACACGTACTTCCCCTATACCTCTCCTTCCCTCTTCACCACTCCTTCTTGTATCCAGAAAAAGAAGCTTATATCTATACTGATATGCTCCTCTGTATTTCACACCCGATGATGACTCTATAGCTGAAACCCAGGTAGTGCAATCAAGTTCTTTTATGTTGAAAAACAAAGTATTCCTTCCAAGTAGGAAAGAGGGCATCTTGTAATACATTTTTTTAATTGAATTTTTGTTCAAATTTCTCTTAAGTGATACACACTCATACATTTCATTGGTTTTTAAATGTCCAGGCAGGTATAATGTAAAATTTAATCCTAATTTTTTTTATATATTTTTAACTTTTGGCTCTGGTGTCCATTGACACTCAACAGACAACATCAATATTGACTAGCATGTCAAATGTCACTTGACACTCATCCACGTCCCTAAATTCAGGGGTGTTTTTAAGATTAAAGGCTGAGTCTGATTAAAGGCTGAAAAATTCCGAGTAGAGGGTCAAGGGTTTATGCTGTTGATATGATTGCAATGAACATATGGTGTGCCCTTGCTATTTGGCATATGTGCACTTGGTTTAAAAAAAGTTTCTCTTCATTGAGAAGAGTGTAAAGAAAACTTAAGAGCACAACCTTCCTGATTAAAAGCCGAAACTACACCAGTTATTAATGCTGATGTACAGATGCAGTGATTGTGGGCAGGGACATTTTTTCCTGAATACAGTAGAATTTTGATTTTACGTAACTCCTAGGGACCTGAATTGCCAGTGTTTTGTGAAATCATTGGCCTACAATTTTAAATTAAGACGGGAAATTTAAATAGTTAAATTTATAATTATATCTGTATAAGAAATATTTTTGCCTGTAATTTTTTGCACATTTCTTATTTTTGTACACATCCACTCATACCTATACATGCAGAGTTTATTTTTATTATTCTATCCAATGCTCGTTGGGATTGGATCTTTTCTATGACCCAGTCACCTCCAAATCATTGGTACATTAATGTTTCATTAACCTAAATAACCTGTTGCTGGTGTCTTTCATGTCACCTGTATGTGGGAATGAACACATTTGAAACATCAGCATAATAAAGCATCTTCTATCATAACATGTTCTATTGTACTCTAAATTTGGTAAAAATGTATGTAAACTTCATGCATTTTTGTGTATGAAACCATTAGTGGAATTATTTTGTTTCTTTTATGTCAACTGAAATTAGAATTCAGAATCACACTTCACATTGCTGTCACAACTTAAATTTGCTTAGGCAGTTTGGTTCATTTCCATCTACTTTACTGGTAGAGAGCATAAATGAAATTACACTTTTCCCAATGTTTTTCACATTTAAAAATTTTATTTTTGTAGGAAATTTTTGAGAAATGTAATCTATATATCTAATTTTTAAATTAAATGCTATATGTGCACGTTTTATTTTTTAATGGATATTTAGTTTCTCACCTAATGTTTTATGAATTGTCTAGTTTTTAGAAAACCCATCTGGCTAAAAGGCATATGGGCTCATTTTCTTCTCGAATGGCTAGTGCTTCATTGCTGTTTGCATTAGACAAATCACTGTCAATATCCATTCATCAAATTGTTATTCCTATGTTAATAATTTGGATTATGTAAAATTAGAAGAATGCTCATGATGAGGAGATGTAAAATTACAGAGAATGTACACCATTCTGTGAATTATTTGTTTTCATGTTTCATTTCATTATCTATAGCATTTGTTCCGGGAACCAGAGAAGAGACCACCTGTGATGGTATCCAATCTCTTCACTGGATTAGTTTGCCTGCCTCTCCTCATTCTCTTTGGTCTGGTATGTATTTAGACCATTTTAAGTCAATTGTTTGCTAAATTTAGCCATAAATTTTGATTGGGTTGTATTTTTATGACTGAACTCCATTTTTAACCATAACAAAATAGTTTTAAGTGACCTGTCATACTTTCGATCACTTATTGTTGTTGAAGAATGTACTGTTTGCATTCTAATGTTGGATTTTGTTAATTTCAGTGGTTGAAACTAGGGATTAACATATCGGCATTCCCTTGGTCCCTGAGTGCCATAGGATTCCATATTGGCTTAGGGGGTAATTATGATCTCTTACATTTTACATATGTACTTTATGATGTCTTAAACTTTCGTTCTGCTGAGTGCACTTTGAATGATACTGCTTTTCTGATATTTTATATTACCTTAGTGGTAGATATTGGCATAATTTATGCAAATTAAGAAATTATCTTTTTTTTTCCAGGCATATTTGCACTGTTTGGAATATTCTGGCTTCAGCTTAATATGTTCCAGACATTGAAATATTTACTAGGAGTTGGTGTCGTAACATTCCTTTGTGGGAACAAAATGTTGTCTAAAATTGCCAGTGAAAGAAAGCATTGATTTATATTGGGATTATTTTTGTTTTCCATGAAAATGTTTTAAAATGTTGGTGGTCTTTTGGAAATAAGAGCACAAGACTTTAAGTTACTATTGCTTCATTTATGGTTGTCATCATTGTCACACACTGTGTTTATAAATTTACATTGTTTTTAAAAATCCTAACTTCAAACTTCATTTTGAAACCTGGTTTTAGGAATGGAATGAGCAAAATCCTTTGCTGTTGGACGTAATCAATATTTGATATTCCAGTAACCCTCCTGTCCCCAGGCTCACACTGGTCATATAATTTTTTTGTGCCCGCCAAAATGATTAAAACTAAATTTTGAACATTCCTTTTTTTTCTAATGGTCATGGGCATCTTGTGATTTTTAGTCTCTTGGAAGGTGTAAATCTCCTCTATATACCTATATATATGAAAGGCAACACTGCAGTTCAATAAAACCAGTGTTGTTTTGTGGAACTGCGAAATAAAATTACAGCATTCACAACTACAAAACTAAAGAACCAAGCTATGATGATAAGGAATATCAAATGTTTTGCTCAAGGTAGCTCATTGAGTCAGCATTGGCTACTGAGGTTAATAAAGATGCAAGCAATAATGGCTACATTGTTATGGAGAAGTAATATACCAGAAATACAGATGGTTTAACAATGAGCTTCATAATAATATGAAAGTCTCCAAAATGTATTAAGACTATATATATAAACTTTCACTAACAGCCTGCAAGAGGAAGAAATTTGAATGATACAGTGTTGCAATAAAAAGAAATCCCTGAGGTAGTGATAAAACCATTACAGTTAGGATATGGTGCTGAAGCTGAAAAGTGAATTACCTCTCCCATAAAATGTTAGACCCTTTGGAGCCACACTGCAGGTGTTCCTGCATTTACTGCCATAATCTCTCTCGTACAGACAGACTTCACTCATTAGACATTCATTCTCATTCTTGACTATTCTAACAAGGCTAAGATTCAGGATCCATCTGTGAATTGATAAAGTAAATAGTGCTGTGACAACTAGATTAATATTAATAAAAAATGTAAAATGGTTTAGTTCTCATGCCAGAAAGTTAAGTGATATTCTTCCTGTTAAGTCACATAATTTTAACCAAATTTTATTTTTAAGTGTTTTAAGTATATCTCGGAGTCCCAATCTTTCAATCCCAGTTTCAAATAAAACATCTCCACGAACACTGCTGCGCCTCCTTTTTCCTTGAATTTTACAAGCAACTATGCGTATGAAAGTTTTTTTTAAATATGGCAGAAGGTACACCTGTATTTCAAATTGTACCTCCTTTAGGCTCTCTAACACACATTTTCTCCATTCTTAGATGAAAATGAAAGTATTAAGAATAATTTCATTAGGATTTTGCTTCAATGATAAATTGATGTGTCACTCTTGTAATTCCGCTCCTTAAATTTAATCCCCTTTTTGAATCCTTCTTCAACCTTTTAATTTCCTCAAAAATGTTGTACATAATATTTATATCCATTGGATTGCTTAACCCTTTTAGTGCCAGCTCCTATCACCTGGTATATGCGAAAAATGCCATGGTTTTTTTGTATATTTCTTAATTTACCCATAAACAATGAACATATATATAATATAAATTTATTGGCATCAATTTTTTACACTCAAGCACTTAGTAGAGTAAGTAAAATATTTAATTTATATTTTTACCTCCAAAACAATTTAATAAAAAATTATTTATAAACAAAAAGTCGGACTGATAGATTGGCCCATGGCATTTTTTGCACATACCCCTAGGGCTGATAAATCAGCCCTAGGGCACTAAAAGGGTTAAATTATTTCTTGATGATTATTAAGAAGAATTTACTCTTAATACAAACTATTATGGTTGTTTAAGCCATTTTCTGGCAATGAAGTACAACTTTTTCAACTAAAAAATTTATTGCAGATTTAATGGGTTAACCCTTCCCGGATGAATGAATGAATTCATTTTCAAATTACTGTTTTAAGACTACTCATAAAATTTATCTTAGATTATATGTATATGCTGCAAAAACAAAACCATGGTCAACAACCTTATATTCCCCTCGTATGATTCTGCATCAACAGTGAACATTGCAAAATGACGTCACTCGTTGATCTTGCAGAACTACTGAGAGGACAATAAGCTGGTATGCTGGGAACAGTATTACTTTGGGGCTACAGCTTATGCTTATCCTGGAAATTGGATTGGTCGTTCTGAAAGGTGGGACGGTTATTTTCACCACTACACGAGGTTTTTTTTCCCCAAGGGTTGCAATTCGATGGCTATCTGTTGACTCATCAGGGGGCGGTGACATTATGGGTTGTATTAGATTTCTAATTCGTCAGGAGGTGCATTGCAACCTCGTGAAGTCGAGGTAGTAGAAATTATCACACATTTGGATCATTCGGAGCCACGTAGAATACAAGTTGGCTCTTTATTAGCCCTTCACTGAAATCACACGTTGGTTTGATTCATGTAATTGGGCAAAAAAATTGATTCTCTTGCGTTTTCGTTGGAAGTAGTTCTACTCTACGTGTTCCCCTGTAAGCTTCTTGAAGAGCATGTGGCAGGGGGTTAGTTGGCAGGCAGGATAGGCACCACCATATGTAAAAGTTAGAAATTGATCTTGGGGAATTTCCTTGTGTGTGAATAATTTCTAACTTTTGCATATGGTGGTGGCTATCTTGCATGGAAAACATTATTAACATCATGTGGGAACAATGTCAAACTACATTTAATTAATCTACAAGGACTAACCACGAAGTGTATAGACCACATTTCCTACCTTAGGACGAAGTTTATTCTGATCGTGGAGGAGAATGTTGACATTTCAAATTATCCATTCTGCAATCTATCTTCCTGATTTTACGTGCGATCTATAATATACTATAGTATTAAGGGGTGTGCAATAGGTCTAACCTCTTCATTGAAGTAATCTGCCTCAAATTTAAGCAATAAATTTAGCCTACTATCAGTGAGAGGCTCCCAACCTAACTCCTCCAATTACATCCTCACACTGCTACGTTGATCATAACATTTCGCAAATCTAGTCTAATCCTGCCTCGTGGGAATCCCACAAACTCAAAGCTTACTCTATGATGAGGCCTACTGACAAACGTTAAATAACAGCGCTCTTTTACCTTCTCATTACATTTCTCAAGTATTCTTTTTAAGAATTCTAATTTTTTCTTGGTCTTCTGCAAATTTCCTGTATATGCTTTCCCCACGACAGCTCTACTGAAAAGCTCTTTCGTGGGGACCTTTTTTAGTAGTTATCTTAACTCCTAATTATTTTAGTCTGCATTTGTTGAAACGGATTCTTTAATACTTTTTAATTACTTTCAGGTGACCTCTTCCTTTAAAAGTTCATCCTCATTTTTTCAGATTTAGTTCCAATTGACATCTCACGCCCCTTTTGAATCGCGTTTAGGTCATTTGACAATGATTCCCATTTTCCTGGTTGGAAATGTCCCTGTAAACTACTGTGTCATCTGAAAAGAGGCGATTTCTACTGGTGAACACAGAACTAATTTATTGTATATACCAAAGGTATAAAGGACAGATAGCACTTCTCTGGGAGACACCAGATGAGACACGTACTGTATCCAATGACCTGCCAACTACTCCCCTTTGCTCACTTTCTGACCGAAATTGGTTAATTTATGTTTCTATCTATCCCATAGGGTTTCAGCTTTATTAGTAACTTCCTATGGGGAACCTTGCCAAAACTTGAAATTTAGAAATATGGCATCACCTTGAATGCTGTTTTCTGTAAACTAAAATGTGCTGAACAAAAAGATGGAGGAAAGAGATAGGAAGGTAGTTACTGGGTTCCTCTATGTCACCCTTTTTAAATACTGTCTTGACACTGGCTGTTTTCCAATCCTTAGGAACTATATGATAGCTCAGGGATTTCCTAAATATTATTTTCAAGTAAAAAAATTCTCCGATGCCATTGCTTTGTACATGCGCAGAGAAATTTGATCTGGACCTGGCGATTTATTTGGATCGATGTCTTAAGTTGAGGTTTACAAAAGTTGCAGTTTACAGACCTTAAACTTCTTGAAATTTCCTGTAAAATGAGCTTTTGTGCGATTAGATATCTCTAAAATTTAAAAAGTTATCGAGAAATAACCTATTGTTAGCATAGTAGTGTGTTCCATGGCCATTTGTTTCATTGTTGTTAATGCGGAGTTGAATTTTGGAGAATAGATTGGTGTTAGTGTAAGGGGAAGAGCGGAGATTGTTGGAAAGTAATAGTGGGGACTGTCGGGCGCAAAGTGTGAATTTCATCATAAGGGGGTGGTTTTTAAGGGATGAAACATTGAAATAAATACGAAAAAGCATTATGAACAGTGACAGTATATTTATTCAGTATAAATGCCCCATTAAAAATTTCAAGATGTTTAAAAATTGTTTTGAGAATTACATCACAAGGGGGTGGTTTTTAAAGGATGAAAAATTGAAAAAGTCATTAATTTTATACCTGAACCTTAAATGATATTATTTTACATGTTTAAACATATTAATAAGAAAAACGCTTAAAACTACGGTTTTTTAATTTATTATCAAAAGGGGTAGTTTTTACCCCCAAAAAGCACACATTGGGAGCATGTCAGTTTTGAAGAGGAGGGTAAGACAAGCCTAATACCAAATTTTCATCAACATCGGTGTTGTCCCAAAGAATTCGGAGCTTACACCATTTTTTCACCGTCGTCGACTGGTCTATTGAATTATGTTGACTCAATTTGAGGATATAGCAATTGTGTGGAAAAAGCGTCAAACGATGTTAATGTAGAGGGATTCATCGATGTTGATACGGAAGTAGCGTTGTATGATGACGAGAGGGAGAGATACTATGGGCCGGTAGAGAAAAATAAATCGAATGACATCTTCCACACCCAATGGGTCCGAGGACGATGAAATCTAAAGCGCAAAACAAAACCATAGCGATTGGAGATTTCAACTGCTTTCCAGACACAACATGAAATAGGAGTGTATTGTCTGGTGATTTAGCGCTATAGAATTGATTTCAAAGAGACAGAAGACCGATTTTCAAAGCAAAACGGCATTCGGCATTTATGTATTATGTCGAATTTATAGAAGGTCAGCTTATAGTAAAATACGTATTTGATTCTGTTAGTTAAAAACAAACTGATTATCATGGACATTCCTTATAAGGAAACAATTGCGTTCCAGTGCATTTTTAATAAACTAATTTGCGCAAAATAGTTGTGTAATTTTCTAGCTACGTCCTTCGAATACTTGAAAAAAATTGTTAAAATGGGTTTCACAGTTGGATTTGGTAATATTTCGTACCTTAAATTTCTTTGCATGGCAGTTTTATTGAGTTAACTTTTAGCGGTATACTCCAATTAGATTCTATTGTTTGGATTGTAGAGCTGATAGATATAAAATGTCATTTAAATGACGTCGCATGTACGACGTCCTACGATTAGTGATGAAAAGAAACATGGTCCCAGTGTTGGTTAGGAAAATTAGTGTATACATATATATTGTAGTTATTTTAGATGCATGTTGATTATATGTTGTTTGGCTTTGTTCCCGTACGATGTGAATGATTTTATGCCATGTTCTGAATGTTTTGCACGCAAGTATAAAAGTTTTGCACACAAGCACCTTCTGTGTGCAAAAAATTCCTATAATTTGCATGTGGGAGTGCATGTATGGTGGCGGGTCACCTCCCGCCACACAACTTTCTGGTAATATGTATAAAACAAGTATATAGGCGGCCGACTCGAGACGGAGGGCTTCCGCGGGGAACGACGAGAGTCAAAGGGCTCGATCATTCGCGGCAAGGCAAGTGCACGGCAAGCAAGAATCAAGGCGATCAAAAATGTTCCCCCTCGATTAGGTTCTCTTCGGCGTCAAATTACTTCCCCCTCCCCCCCTTAAAGGAACACATTAACCCGCCCGCCCCGGTGAGAGTGAATTCAAGGGTCGTATTGGCGAGGTGGAACAAAAGAGGAGAGATTATCCGAGCCGCCTCGAGTTCCGGTAGTTTGAAAGTGAGTTTGACGAGGTAGAGATACAGGAGAGAAGAACGACAGAGTGTTGCCTCGAGTACTCAAGAAAGGAATTCGACGTTACGTCGTCGTAAGCGAACCCACGGTAGTCTCAAGCTACTTGTCACGTGAGGTGGTTCGCGAATGTTTATCTTGAGAAAAAGTAAACTTGGTTAACTCAGTGTAACTTAGTGATTTCATGGATAATAGTGGTGGTTCTGAATAGTGGTGAATATCCAAGTCGCGTGGGCTCTAAATCATTTTACCGGCACACTTTGTTAGAGGGAAACCTTCCATTTCATCATATCATTCCATCTCAGGAAAGTGCGACGTGGAAAATTGATTAAAGTGTCAATCAAAGTGATACACGCAATCTCATGTGAGTGTCAATTGTGATCGGATTCAGTTTCCGTGCTTGTTAATTTCAAGGCACGAGTCGCCTTGTGTAGTTAAATGCATGCCTCAGGATGTTGGAGGATACCGGTGATAATATTCTTAATACGGACACGCACTGTAAGTACGATGCAATTTCTTTTTTCTCCTCGGTACTTTTATTAGTTTCAATCGTATAAGAACTACTCTTGATCCCCTATCAACGGGGTCGATCGATAAGTTGTTAGGAGGCGTTTCATGTAATTTAAACGAGTGCATAGTAAATTGCGGCACATTTTGTAACTTCCTCGTGTCAAAGGAAAATACGAAAGTTTTGACGATAAATTACTTCTCAAGGATCCCATTCTCATCGTTTAGAGGTGTCTTCAAGTGCCCAATGAAAACTGGGGACCCACTCCTTCACCTCTCCCTCCTATACCACCCATTCCTTTCCAGGGATGCGTCACGTCACTGCCCCGGCTACTGACCTCCAATGTTTGTAAAGTGGCTTGATATTTCAATTTATACCTTTCCTCCGAAACGACTTTCTGATCCACCACAAACAATGCACCCATCCACCCAACCTCTACCAGAGTGTGTTCACATGCAGACGAACGTTTTTCAAGGTAAAGACCTGACGATTACGTTGGACGTAGAAACCCGGGTCGCGTTTGTTTTTAAATAAAAATATGAAATCACAAAGTTAAAAGTTTTTCACTCCAAAATATGAATCGATTTCATAATTTTAGGCGTGAAATCGTCAATTAAATCGGAGGGTTTCAAGATTTCATTATGCGGAAAGCATTTCTTTGAATTTTTTTCAGAGAAGTTTTTAATTTTTAAAGTTCACACCCCGTGATGGCATTCTCACGATCGATCCATTTGTGATTTCCGTCCCCGCAAATTCCTCCCTTAATCTTAAAATAGGTGCATTGTGAAAATGATGCATCGCTGATACACTTTTTAGGATTGATCTACGTGGAAGCGTAAATTTGCTATTGCTTAGGAATTCGGGAGCCATTCTTTGATCGTCTGTTAAATAAAACTTGTGTATTCGAGGCAGATCACTTCAGCGAAGAGATCATAGACGTATTGCAGACTCAGTAACACTACGTTAGAGCAGACCAGAGACAAAATCAGCCAGCTAGACTGTAGAATTGATGGATTTAAAATGTAATTTTTTCTCGTACGGTCAGAGAGCGGGATGGATACACATCGTGGTCGTAGGTGCGATCAGGATATGACGAGATCAGGAGGACAGATGGCGCGCAGTTCGCAGTCTCCTACTCCTGCATGCGTGTATACCTAACAGTAATTGTTAACATTCATCCTTGATGAAATAACTTTTGAATAATTTTCATGAACGACTTTGGTCTATTCCAAATAAATTAATTACACGTGTGCTTGTGATAGTAGCATGATTGCTGTGCTGGTAATCACCATCTACCGCACGCCCTTTCGGCGGATTGCAGGGTGCATTCCTTAGACACTGACCGTATTTATTTAACTCGCCCTCACAGATTAGCAATGACGACCAAAATTTCATAAGTTGAATCATGGCGAATTATTCATGAAATTTCACCATGTAAAGCAAACTCAAGATATGACTTTGACATATTCGTACAGTAAAAATATCTTTCTCGTTTCTGGAGAATAAGTCTCCGTAATTACAATAAGAGACATCATAATTTTAAAGACCATATGTGACAAAAATTGCTTAATTTTAAATGAATGTCTGTTCCCTGCCCCATCCCCTATCCTCT
>WURS02443297.1:0-14756 GCA_011762765.2 Rhinocypha anisoptera
CACAGGCGGCACAGGGAAATGAACTGGTCCCTCTACCCTGATGTGTGAATTTCCACACGCCGTGGGCTTAGTACTAGTTGAGCTCTACCCTCACTTAACATATCAACCTTCGTGTTGATCACTGTAGTTCAAGGTATTTAGGATGAAGACATTAGCTAGATGCAGATCAATAATTAAATTGCCATGGTCAACAGAAGGACAGATCTAACAGGATTGAAATTAGGGAAATGGGGACATGATTTTGTAATTTAAATTGGATATTATATTATTATTATTTTTATTATTTAAACTTTTTCATATAAAATTATACTATAACAACTTTATATATAATTAAAAAAAAACAAAGATATAAAAATTCCTATTTACAGTTCAGAGTACTAACAAAAGTTATTTTTTTTAATCCTTCTAGTTTCCTCTATCTTGTTGAAATGATAAGACTAACTTTTCATGCAATGTCAATTTTCAAAATATATACCTGTCATTTGTACAAATATTTTGAGTTTGCCTGAGTACCCATGAAACATGCTTCTGCAGGCGATCATTAACCATACAAATACCTTATCGGAATATTTTAGTTGACAGGTGGAAAAATTGACATCAATTCATTCACTTGAATAATTTCAGGGTTATGAGCATTTTCCCATGCATAGCTTTTTGAAAAAGGATTCCCTGCATGGACATTTGGCTCACAAGCCATTATATGCTCAGTTTGGTCACATATTTCTTTCCATGATAAAATAAGGTCTTTCTCTTCAGAGAAACGACTGCATACAGCAAAACGGATCATGTACATGCCATCATATGTAGCTGGCGTCACATAGATTTTACGACTCTGTGAAAGAGCTTCATATAGCTTTTTTGTGAGGGAATCAGGACCCTGAAAATTAAACAATTAAAACTATTAATAAGAGGCCAAAATAAAAATTTATAACAATATACAAATATTATTCATTTTAATGATCAATTGAATTTGTCATCATCTTACCTTGACTCTGAAGCAAATCAGCCCCATACTGGAATTGAGAGCAAGTTCAAATCTTGGATCAGCAACAACCATTTTCTCAAATGCTTGAGCTAATGCAACCTGTCTACGAATGTGTTTTCTTAGGCCACTAGCTCCATACAGCCTTAGTACAAACCATAGTTTCAGTGACCGGAATCTACGCCCTAATGATATCTCCTAATTCTGGAAAAATAAAACAATATAAATCATTTGAGAAATCCTAAATATCCTTTTGTCTTGACTGTTATTAGTCCAACTTCATGAAAAACTCTTGCCTTAGAATATTTGATACTGTGCTGTTTTCTCTGTAATATATTTCTCTTAGCAGAATATCCGGTAGATATAAGGAACTCCAGTAAGTTTTTAATAAAATTGTATCTATTTTCAATGCAAATACTTAAAAATACTTATTAATTCAAATACAGATTTATAATTATGTAGTAATTATAAATTTATTTGCTCTAAGATCTGCAAGGTACAGACATATGTTTACAAGCCCCTTTCACAGCTGGTACATATGTATCAGCTGAGATATCACAATATGAAAGGTACCATCAAAATAATTACACAAAAACCAAATACAGTTAAAATAATTGCACAGGTTTGGTGACTGAAGGAGAGTGGAGATTTTTTAATGGAGTAATGAAATATGTAGACTGATAGTCAGGTACAGTGTATAAGTAATTGTTCTGTAAATGTTCTTTTAAATAAAGGAGTACTCACTGAGCCAAAAACTCCTTTAGAAATTTATTATATAAACATTGACTAATAGATTTTAAGCTGAGAATTTTTTATGACACAAACAAAGGGAACATGAGAATTGACAAGCTACCTAATGCTATAACTATGCATACAGGAATTTCAAATAAAGCCATAAACATTAGTTTTAACATACAATAGAACAGTGAGTATATATAAGTAGCATAGAGATAATATTTAAAAATATTTGATTAATGGGTGATAGGGAGGACATTGAATTTAATTTTAAATTAACCAAATTGCTCCCTTGAGTAAGAAAAGAAGTTCTTTGTGGTGGAATGTAACTTCTAAAGCTCTAGAAGTTTTTTCTTCCCTTGCAGTCCCAGCAGACAAAATGTTTTGTTTGTTTCATGAAAGTTGGGGGGTTTGTAGAAGTGCACAAAAACATTGTTTGGAAAAGAGATTTTACCTTTTCTAAAATGTAAAAAAAATCTTGTTGACTTCTTTAAAAAAATATATTCTTTTATTTGGTTCCAGTTTAAGCAGTGAGTAAATGATAAAAATTTTCACATTGCTGGAATTAACGGGTTAATAATAGTCTATATTTGAAGTTAATCAGATGAAATTAAGTGTCAAGTGTGGCTTCATCTGTCTGGTATGGTTAAAAACAGTATTCAATATGAAATAAGCTAATATTATAAACTCACCCTGTAGTCAGGGGCAAGACCTTGCTTTTGATGAGATAAGTATATACGATCAACACTGAAGGCATCCACTAAGTTCTTAGAATTTTTCAACCTGAAAAAAATATGGTTAATCACATCAACCACAGACCAAAAGTTGAAAAACATAGGTAGCAGAATGGTCATTGTTTTCAAATACATACTTATAGGTGACATGAGAAAACAAGGATTTTGATGGAATCCCAGATATGTACTTCACGTTATACTATTTAATGTGATTTCTTTGCATGTAACCAAGTTGTATTTATGACTCCCTTATACATATATGTATATTGTGACACTTCTTAATCATACATACCACATTGCAGAACAGTCAGCATTGACAAGAAGCCACTTATGAGGATTGAAATTAAAAGAGTCAATATATTCAATGCCAGCCATGAGATGACGGAACTCAGGGCAAATAAATGCTGCACCTTCAGATAAAATTAACTTGTCTTATTATTCAATTCAGTGTCTATCTGTTTATAAAGCATAGGCATATATATATACATACATACATAATATATACATTTTTACATATATGCATATATAAGTGTGTGTGTAAATATATTTATTTTTAGAGAATTAATTGATATAATATTGCTGTACTACCTCATAAAAGTCACTAATGTGCTTATTTTAATCCTACCAGCATATGCAGCATCCACATGCAACCAGATATTATTTTGATTACAAATCGGTCCAAGTTCTTCAAGGTGATCAAAAGCACAAGTTCCTGTAGTGCCCAGTGTTGCAATTACCTACAACAAATAAATACCTTGTATAACACCCTATATATGTATGTATAATTCTTTATCATAAATATAAAGCATATAGTTCACTAACCTCTTCTTTGTTTAATTTTTCACTTGAATGAAAAAATAAGAGTTAGGTAAATATGCATATTAATCACAAATATGTATATAGAGACTCATTAAATTTACTTATTACTGAACTATAAGCTGAATAGTCTCATGTAACAAAAATATCCATTTAAAATAATCTTTCATTGATCGGTACAAAAATAAAGTAAAAAAGGTTCCAGAATGGTAGATATGTAATTTGATGACATGAAATATGACAATGCTAACATAAGCTTCAACTTTGCTTAGAAGTAGGACCCTTACTTTCACATACACTTGTTCTATTGATCATGCCACTAATGAAAATGCCATCAGAGGTATTTCGAGTGATCTCTCTGCCCATTCATCACTCTTAATTGAATGTCCTCCACAGATAAAAATAAATACCCCTTGGTCCTAAATTTAACACTTTCAGCGCGAAGTAAAAAATTACGTTACTTACCAGAAATCTAATTTACTTGTTGGGGAAACATCATAGAGGAAAATGGACAGAGTGGCCAGGATATTAGAAAAAGAATTGCATTAGGAAAAGATGCCTTTGCAAAAAAGGAGGAGTTGATTAATGGAATCTTAAGCAAAGATTTTAAGAAAATTTTAGTGAAAATCTTCATATGGAGTGAAGCATTATATGGATCTGAAAACTGGTCCATAAGGAATAATGATGACCAGCAGGTTGGAGGTTTTTGAAATGTGGGCTTGGTGATAGATGGAGAAGGGAAGGCTGATGGTGAGAAAAACTAATGAAGAAGGGTCAAGAATGGTAGGAGAGGACAGACAATTGCTTCATGAAAGTCTAAGGAGGAAAAGGTGGATAGAAGGGGTACTCAGAGACAATGGGGTTGTGAAGGCTATAATGGAGGGAAGCATGTTAGGCAAGAGAGGTAGAGGTAAGAAGAGAATAGCGATTTTGGATAGAATGATAGGTGGTGAGAAATATGCAGATCAGAAGAGGGGTTAAGTTAAGATGTAGCATGGGAAATCTAACCTGAGGCTCATCAAAAACATTTCTTAACCAGTAGATTACCCTCAATCAATTTGAAATCCAAGTTTCAAGGACAGTGTGGCAGAGTGGTACCCCTTAATCATCTATAATTAACTCTCAGATATGGGCGAGGTCCCTAGCATTATCTATAGGTAATGCTCAGTTTCAATTTGATAAAATAACAAAAAAATCACTTGAAGCAACATCTATTGTACATGGTGGTTGAGAGATGATTGGGATGTGTTTATGCACAAGAAATAACTTGTCAAAAAGCAAAGTGTGGCTTGATGTGTTATTGTAGTGTAGAAACCACTTCCCCTAACACTTATTGAGCCACTTCCTTAAAACTATAAGACAAATAACAGCATACAACCTTTGTAAAACGTTTTTGAAAAAAACACCAGTAACAATGTATCTAGGTGGAGTCAATGGTATATTCATATTGGCCAAAGGATGACATTAGTAGAATTATTGTCTTTGATTTGACATAGTACATCCTCCAAAGTCACTAGACTATTCTCAAACCAAGAAAAACAGATTAACCCATTTACCCTAGATTTCTTAATTTCATCAGCACCATAATTTTTCTGCAGGGCCTATATGGTTTCTGAAGCAGAATTCCATAGTTAACTCATTAACCTAATGTTACCAATGTTCAAACTATGGCTCTTAGCTGAAGGACTATACCCATATGAAATTCAACTGGTAGAGTCCTGCCATGTTGTAATGGTTCTGCGTGAAAATTCCTGTGCAACCCCTCTCTCTCCTCGGCTACCCCCACTCTGGGCTCCTTCCTTTCCCTACCATGCCTTCCCCACCTCAGTTGCCAGCTCTTTTCATTTTGGTTCCCTCTAGGTTTTGTGCACTTATGTTTGTTTGTTAAAATAGGGAGTTATATGTAAATTTCCACATTAAACATGCAATGAAGTTCATTAATATTAATATGCTATATTAATTTCCCTCTACAGGTGTTAGCAAAATTGGCAACACTGTTTGCCTATCCTCCAGTGTGTGAGAGAGAAAGCAAATAAGGGGAGTTAAGTCCGGGAGTGGCAGTAGGTAGTCATAGTTCCACCCACCATTCACCGAGAAGGACTATTACAACGTGGCTGGACTCTAATTAAAGTAATAATTCTGAAATCAATCCAGACCAGGTGTAACTGGTCTACAGATGAACTGCACTGCCTTAAACAGAAGTATGTGAAAATTATCATGTATGCAAATTATCTCTCATGCAGAGGGATTCTTGTAACTATTTGATCATAACTTTATGCATTTTCTGTGCTAGCCAGCCTCGACCTCATTTAGTGTATTAAAAAAGGAAACAAGGATGAGCTATTGGATGCTCATGCTTATATTAAAATTTTAATTATATTTAAATAACTAATATAAAGAGAGGCTCTTGTTATTTTACTCCATTCTTCTTATGCCATATTATAAAGGTATTGACCAGATTAATTGGAATTAGAAAATTACTCACACAACAGGGAATAAGTCCTTTCTTTTTGTCTGACTCCACGGCTTCCCTGAGGGTTGAACCTCTAAATGAACACTTTTCATCTGTGGGTAGAAGCCGCATGGTCATTGAGCCCAAAATTCCTGCCTTTTCCACTGAAGAGTTGGACTGATCTATTTTGAGAGTAATATCATTATAATTAAACTAAATGCAAACAATAAAAAAATTACATAAGTGTGTGCATGTGTATAATATATACATATATAAATATTAACAAAACATTTTCCTGAGTCTGGAATCAAATCATGGTCCTCCTGTTTGCTGGACAGGTGCTGAGACCCCTGAGCTACTGGAAAATGTATACTTACACAAGAAATGTTGACAAAATTTCACAAAAGTTCTCACATTATCCATTACACATCTGAGAGTACCCATCAAAAATTGTTGGCACTCAAAGAGTTGGATCACTTGTCACATTAGTATTTAAAAATGAATTATAGAAGTTGTTGTTTAGGAAGTATAATTATAGTTGTTGAGAGTTTTCAATGATGTTAATAATTATTATGCAAAATGATTTTTATTCATAGTTGCATCTTAATCTATTTATACTTTAAGTTATATGAAATACAATTTCTGTCATAATGAATTTATGCAATCAATGGATGTTTTGTACGTTCTAGTGAAGTTAAATAAATAAATTTAGTATGAGGAATTGTATAATATAGTCTTACAAGTTATCATCTACTTATTATCTACTTTTGGCTGAAATTGGTGGCACTAATTAGTAACCATTACCACTAATACAAAATAATTTTTGGTCATTACTTGTGATAAAACCCAATAATTTAATATGAGAGGTGTTCTAAATATTTATGGAAACTCCCATTGACTAAATCAGGAATATCATTAATAAAAACTATACTCACCTGATGAATATGCTACCAACTTTGACTTTATGATACCATCATCCAGGTCTGGTCTTTCTTTCTTGATCAATCTCACCATTCTCTCTTTTGCAACCAGAAGAGCAAGTAAACTGGATTCACTTGCAGAACCCTAGAAATCATTAAATTTAAGTGGTTAGCACTTGAATATTCTAATAAATGAAGGGATATAATAGTCATTTTTATTTAATTTCTATCCTATTGAGTTTACTGATATATTTTAATATTTTCTTTAGTGAATTAGTTTATATAAGAATAATGTATGAAATACACTAACCAAGTTGGAAATAATTATGATTGGTAAACAAGTGAATTAATGCAAGACTTATGCCGGTGTGGATATAAATAATGGCCACAATCTAGTGCTCCTGGAGAGTAGCCTAAGATAATAGAAGATAAATAGGGAAAAATTTGATCTAAGATGGAACACAAAAACCTTAAGAGAATAAGAATCGAGAAAGATTTGTCTCTGCAATTGATAAAAACTGGCAAGAGGAAAACAGACAAGCACTGAGGAAAGATGAAATGGCTGAAGAAAGCAATATCAGGGGTAGCAGACAAACAACTTGAGAGGAAGAGAGCTAATTCCAGAAATCTATGGAAATAGATATCCAGTTAACTACAAGGATATGAGATATCATGAGAAGAAATGAAAGATGAATAGATGAAAGAAGAAAATACTAGAACCCAAGAAATGAAGATGACAAATACCTTACCAGAAATTGAAAAACCAAGTTATATGGGAATCAAAGAAGGCCAAGAACGAATGGATAGAAAACTGCTGCAGAGAAATCAATGAAAACATGAAGAAGGGGAACAATGAGAAAGCATACAAGCTAGTCATGAGCCACTTCAGAGAAAGGAAATTGAAGTATAACAATAGTAGTGATGAAAATGGGAAGATACTCATAGAAGAGGAAGACAGGGAAAAGATAGAAAGGGTGTATAGAGAAATTGTACCAAGGCTGAAGCCCTTGCAGAATGGCTTGCTGACCGCTGAGAATAAAATGAGCATGGATGATCGAAGTACGGCTATATTAATATCTGAATTTCACACAGCAGTGAAGGATATCAAGAAAAACAAAGCACCAGGAGTAAACAGAATCAGCAGTGAAATGATCAAGACCTTAGGACACAAATCTAAAGATGCTCTGTATGGAATAATCAGGGATTGTTATGAAAGTGTTAGGTTGCCAGAGGACTTTGTGAAGAATGAAATTATAGCTATTCGGAAGAAAATGAGGGCAGATAAATGTGAGTGCTGAGTTTAATGGCACATGTATCCAAAATACTAACAAGAACAATCAACTGGATGAGGGAGGGAAAAATCAAAGAAAACCTATCAGAGAACCAGTTCAGATTAAGAAAGAGAGGCCATACTAAGCCAAAGAATATTGATAGAAAAAATTAGATGTAAACAAACCACTACATATTGATTGATGGACTTAGAAAAGGTATTTGATAGAATGGAATATATGTCCAAGTTGATGGATAAACTAGGCATTGATTACAATGATAAACTAGGCATTGATTACAATGACAGAAGAGTAATATCCCAACCCTACCAGAATCAAGACACCAAAATGCAAATGACAAGTAGAAGAATAATAGAAGCTAAAATAATTAAAGCAGTTGGGCAAGGGTGTAACCTCTCAACAGGCTATTCAACATACACCTAGAATAAGCAGTAAGGGAAACAGTAGAAAAGGGCATTATAGGTATCAAAGTAAATGGAGAAGAAATTAACATACTATGTTTTATGGACTACATAGCAGTCATAGGAGAGAAACAGGAAGACTTAAAGACTACCTTGAACACAATGGAGCAAGTACTAAATTATTACAACATGAGGATAGGGGAAATTTCCCTATTAGGATAGAATAGAAGGAAGATTAAAATACATACTATGTAGTATGCAGCAGAAGCTGAGTGCAGATGTCAGGCTACAAAGAGATAAATTAGAACAAATAGAATCCTTTACCAACCTTGGAAGCATGATTATGAGATGGAAGAAGTTCTATGGACATCAAGCTAAGGCATTCATAAGCTTAGCTAAGCATTCATAAGCGTAGATAAGCTAAGCTAAGACATTCATGGAGATAAAGCAACTATTAAGCTCAAGAAAGATATCACTCTAAACAAGGAAACAGTATGTGAAAACATTCTTATGTAGCATGGCACTATGGATCAGAGACATAAACCATTGGAAAAACAAACCAAAGAAGAATGAAAACCTTTGAAACATAGTGCTGGAGGAGGTTGTTGAAAATCAAGTGGACAGACATTTTAGGAATGAGAAAATGTAAAGAAGACCGGAGGAAACTATGTATGTCTATGTGAGTACGATAAGGAAAAGAAGAACAAGTTATATATGACACACCCTGAGCCATTATAAATTATAAAATAAATAAAGAGAAGGAAAAATATAAATGCAGTCCCTTTTGGAAAGATCAAGGGAAAAATATGTATATAGTGCAAATCATAAGAGGCATTAGAAAGAAGAACTATCAAGGGGTAAGGGAGCTAGCACTAGATATGAAAGGATGGAGGGTTGCAGTTAATCAATCTTTGGATTGAATTACTAATGATGGTATTGATATATATCAAAGAATTAAAGACACTTTTTATTTATTGTTTTATAAAAGATTAATTAGAGAAAGGAACAAAACTATAAGCATATGAAATCACACAAAATGTATAGATAATTTTTAAAGTGATCACATTCATTCAGAGCTCTTATGAATATTTTCTAAGGGCTGAAAATAACAATCTTGTCAGCCATTTATTTGTATATTGTGACAAACCTGAATATACATATAACCTTGATATAATCTTTTTTAAATATAAGAACACAGAAGTCCCTTCACTCAGCATTTACACTGTTTAGAAAACATTTAGTCTCTAACATTCCTCCTTCTTTCCAGTCTCTCCACCTTGTTTACTCTTAACTGGTTTACATAAAGCATACATATTTCTCTTTCTTCGTGTTAACAAAGTAATTGAAACAAATATATATTTACATTATGTGTACCTAAGAAACTTCCAACTTTAAAATATATTTTTCAATTTTATTTCAGCATATGAGAAAAACAAGCTCTCTTGACAATTCTTAATGAGAGTCCATTGCTTCTATTTTCTATGTAAGCTCTGACTAAACCTGAAATTCACAAATTCAGTTAGAAGACAATTAACAATTCCTTTACCTGAATCACTCCTCCTCCAGGACCATCTGAGCAATTTAGAAATTCTTTTGGTAAGCCAAGCAGTTTACCAAGCCAATCCATCATGATTACTTCTAATTCAGTGCAAGCAGGACTGGCCATCTACAAATAATACAGTACAAAATTATGTACATAGAAATGATATATGCATGAACTTCAATGATTAACTACTTCAACCATTAAAATATAACCAGAGCATAGAGTATTTAAAATTAACCAATACATCTGGTGAGATAGCTCCATGAGAAGAGTATTTAGCTAATGAAGGGATAAGGCTCACATGTTGCTCATGAACAAACCAAAGTGTAAAATCTAAACTTCTGGGTTTTATATTATTTGGTTTGGTTTATTCTGGTTTGGCCAAAGAGATTATTCTGTATCAATGCAAGTTAATTAATGATTTATTTTGTATTTATCATCTGAATTCAATCATATTTTTCTCTCTTTGATGAATTTTAGTTTTCCCTTGGTAGTTGTCTCTTGAGGATTTCTCTATGAGAACAACTTCAGGTGATGAAACTCTTTAGAGCACAGAGTAGAGAACCTCTAGTGTTACCTTTTTTTTGTCTTAAGCTTTTCCCAGTTTAATCTGGGGTAGCTTTGATAAGTGGTTATGGTATAGTTTTACGACTGCATGCCCTGCCCCAGGAAAATTAGTTTCTGACAAATACAACATCCATGACCAGGGGGGGATTCAAACCCACAACCATTGGGTTAGCCGGTGAGTGCACTACCCAATCAAATAATGCAGCTGGCTACTCCTACTGTTATGTATTTTCTGAATATCTCTTTCATTTGGTTGTGGAAAAATCATCCAACATTTATTTTTCTTGTCTCAGAATAGAATTTTCTTTGATTAAACCATATCATCACTTCCCTATGGCTTCCAGGGAATATGAAGCGTCATAGTCACATCTTTTTGATGTCACACTTTTCAAACTGAAAACTGATGCCCAGAAATTTTCTTATCAACCAGTGAATATGATTAAAACAGTTTCCATTAGGAATTATAAAATAGAAACATACTCACCCAATTTAAACCAACGCAACCTATACCAGCACATAAAAGCTCCCCTACAATGGCAGGGTAAGAGCTACCTGTTGGATAATAAGCATGGAATTGTGGTGAGTGCCAATGTGTGACCTGAAAAGGATGCATCGGGCATTTTACTGGTGCTTCAATCCATTAAGTGTTCAGCAAATGAAATTCAAACAGTTCAGAGAAGTTATCAAATTTTCCCCTCTTTCTCATTAGATACAGTGACATTTACTAACTTCTTTTCTCCTTACGTAAAATAAAATCTTTCATCTGTGGGACTTCTGTGACAACATATTTTTTAATAAAAATGATGTATCTTCACCCATCAATTTTAGTCATATTAGAGGATATTTAAAAGGTTTAATGATTTAAAGATTTCTAGTTATGAGTAATCATGGTAAAATAAAAATCAAAATTTGATGTCTGAGCCATATTTTGCATGAGCCACCCACACATTTAAAGTAACTTATGCCAGGAATATGTGTCAATGAGCCAGTCAGTTTGCAGCTTTATATTATCTCTAGTAAATGCTAAGTTTAGGGGGTGTTGGAAAACAGTGAATGAATAGTAATAGTTTCAGTTTGTGCTTTTGGTACTAATTTCATTAAAAAGAGTCAACAAAATGCCTATGTATACTCATACAGACACCTTCATAAATTCTGGAACATTTCAGAAAATTACAAACTCAAGAAAATGGGAACTACATATGTGCCCAAGAAATCCATTAAAGAATCAAAAAAATATGAATTTCAAATAAATATTTTCACAAAAAATACTGCATTTCACCATTATTTATCTAACATAAAATCTTATAAAATAATAATTTGATGATGAATTTTATTTTAATCATACAGCAATGTATTTACAGTCATGTATAATTGTGATCAGTTAACAAAGCAGAAATTTATTCTTGAAATTATGGATTTATGAGGAAAAATTTCTGCGTCATAAGTATAATTTATCTGAGAAATCTACTATGACCATAAGAAAATGCCTATATGAAGAAAGCATCATTCTTTTCATAATAAACATGTTATAATAAAGAGACTATGAATTAAGGACAGATCAATACCAGGTCTATAAGTATAGCCTTCAAAAATAAATACTTTAACCAAAGTCTAATATTTTTACAGGCAAAATGTCCCTTACCCCAGGCATTATCACCCTTTCCACATCATTCAGTACATCCTGCCATTGCTCAGGCTCTTCTGGTGCCTCATCTGGCAAAAGATCTTGCATATATCCCGGTTCCACTGAAGGTAGCACTTGCCTATTATAATCACCAAAGATAAAACAAAAACATGTATGATACCTTCAGTTGATTGTCATGTGGTATCAGTTAGGCATTACCCTTTAATAAATACATTTTAAAATCCTTCATAATTTTAAAAAACTCATTGTTTTGAATTAAAAATGATGAGGAATTCTATGAATGTTGAGAACTATGAGAATTATATGATACTGATTTTACTGCATTGTTATTAATTTACAGTGAAGCCACAAGCCCTTGATACTCCATTTTAAGAGTTGGAAAACAGGTTAAATGATAAAGTAATTAAAACATCTGTTGAGAAATAGTTGGTCCTTTGTCCTTGGGACTAATTTCAAATCAAATAAAAATTCTCATTTCAAAGTTAAAATAACTGAGATTTTAATAATGTTAGTAATAAAATTAGGAGGAAATATTTATCTTTATAAAGCTTAAAATTATGTTATGTATGCATAAAATTTATGTAAGGAATAATTGGAACAAAATGGACATACAATTAGTTTAATCATATACTTAAACAGTTTGGTAAACAAGGTAAACAAGTTTGGATAAATGGAAAAAAGGAACGTTCTGATAAAAGGGTTAGAATATTCGAATTGCACACAGGAAAGGAAAGTCAATTATATGGAGATAATTTTGGCCCAAATATCCTATATATAGGGCATTAGATTTATTTTACTCATCATATATGGCACTCCTATATAGGGACACTCCTGCATGAGAGTGAAAACCTGAATAATAATAATACTACTGGGAGTCCATAATAATGTTGTTCTAAAATTTCATCTTACACTCCCTTCCTTTTGCCTATAAGTTTATTACAAATAACCCTCCTACTAAATATATAGGAATTCACCTCAGCAAAAGTACCCAGCCAGCTGTGTTACCCTGGTGGGAAGCATGATCTGGGTAAGGCAAAGGTTGTGGGTTCAAGCCCCACCTAAGGGCATGAGTGTTGTGTTTGACAAGTTAGTTTTTTTCTTCCATGTGCTAAATGAGTATAGCTGTCTGTGTTCAATGAGTATAGCTGTCGATTCACCCTATAAACAAAAATGTAACACCCACTTTTTCAGCGAAAGTGGCTCTAGATAAAAGCTTTAAAATAAGTTTGTGGGCTGAATAGGTAATTTCAAAATTTCAATATTTGCAATGTAACGTCTAGCCTATTGTTGTGAAGTTGTGTACTGGCCATTTGTTTCATTGTTGTTGATGTGTAGTAGAATTTTGGATGGTTGATTGTTGGAAAGTTTTTGTGGTGTTTGTGTAAGGGGAAGAGCGGAGATTGTGGTGGAGGAATAGCGGGGTCTGTTGAGTGAGAAGTGGAGAAAGTGTGAAGTGAGAAACGGGAGAATAAAGAGGTAAGTTTGGAAGTGTGCGGCGGTTTTTTGGTTTACTCCCGAGGAGGAGAATGGTACAAATAATTCTGACGTTACAGTAGAATAAATCGATGCACCTTTTAGAGAATCCTGGGATTTTATGGCATTAAATATGCAAAAAAACAATCAGGGCACACAATACATTTTCGCAACTCTTAGCACATTAAACACATCTTTATCCGTTCAGGCTAAACAAGAAAAACGAGACATTACGACAAGTTACGAAAGCATACAGGTTTATGCAGTCAGTGAAGATCAGATAATGCTAACGGTGGAGGTCGAAGCTACTGCCTAAAACAGTTGAGTTGTGTAATAAGAGGTTCCTACGGATTACATAAGGGATTTCATTCCACAGATTTTGGCCGATTTCTGACGAAAATCCAGCATTCATACATCCTGTGGTAGCATGGAACTATTTGCGACTCCGATGAGACACCGCAGGATCAACCGACGTCACGACAGGGAACGGTTCCCCGCTCGGACTCGCCGGAGAATTCAAAAAATCCATCGGCCTTGCTTCCGGGGTCACCGATCCTTCCCGTCGCGACCGATCTCTGCACGCGGCAGATGGGGCGGAATACAGGCTTTCGGATTTGGTCAGCGGGGAAGGAGGGGGATGCGCAAGGCTTGGGAGAACGGGTTCATCGGACCAACAAACTGGTCTATCCCCTGTACTCTCCCTCCCTCTTCGCCGCGAGAGAAGAGACGGAGAAAGAGCGAGAGAGAGAAAGAGCGGGACCCGTGGATCGCCCTCCTCCCGACCTTCCCTCACCTGTCTCGGATGTTCTCCAGGTAGTCGGCGATGTAGTCGACGGTCGCCCTGCCGAATTCGCGAAACTGCGCGGCGTCCATTCCCGAGAGGAGCTGAGGTGTGTTTGCGGCGGAGCAGTGCGGTGTTCGGCGGCGGCGGCGGCCGGTTGGGGGCGAGAGAGGGGAACCCTTCGGAGGAACTCGTAGGATGGTAGTCTTGCCCGGCCGAGTACTGACGGAGAAATGCCATCCAAAATAAAGGGTCCGAACGAAAATGTAAGTAATAGAAGTACACTGGGCATCCAATGATAATGATTTTCATACGTAATATTAAACACAAAGTCATTCCCACTACAATATTGTATACTTTTCATCTGAACGGTTTTTTCTGCAGGGTATAAATATTTCGCTATGTCGATGCTTTTCGG
>WURS02443318.1:0-14752 GCA_011762765.2 Rhinocypha anisoptera
GTGATGGAGAGGACAGCAAGGAATGACGCGGTTCTGCCGGTCAGCTTCTCCGCAGCCGTTCTGGGCGGATTCCGTTCCCAGGCACCTTCGCCTCCCGCGTTTCTTTCCAGTCAGACTGCTTCATTCCTCTGCATATCCTTGAAGGGCTATTGATATCGTCTCCGTTGCCCTTGCAGACATCCCACAGCTGTCATATACTCTACTAGTACTATCCCTTCTGTCGTGATCGTCCTCGCGCCGTTGGGATCGGCCTTTCCCAATCATGAAGCTGTTGACCAGCTCGCTACTCCAGAGCCTCCTTCTTCTATCTACATCTCTTGCGCCTGTAAAGGCTTCAGACTCATCAGAGACTCTCGCACCCTGTGTCGCACGATCCCCGACTACCGGCCTGTATTACGATCTCAATACGATTTCGTTAGCCCCACCCGAGTTGAAAGATGGCGAAAAGGTTCATAAGGGAGCTCGAGAGGAAAGCTGGCAGGCCAAAGGCCATGATTATCCCGCCAACTTTACTATCAATGTCTGCGCACCGGTGATTGAAGATATTCAGGATGTGGTGGGTGTCGAAAAATCGCGGTGGAAGAACGTCAGTGCCTACTATGAGAAGAGCGGGAAGATCTATTCCCTTGGGTACGTACTGTCTATCTTAGCCATTGCCTTTGATTCTCAGGATCAAAATGAAGAGTAAAAGATGTTAACAAGTTTGGATATAGACAACAAGCATCCGATCCCTTCTTCCGTGGCCGCAAACTCGTCCTGAACTACACTGACGGCTCGCCTTGCGCTGGTGACTATATGGGCAATGGTTCGCGGACCAAATCCACCATCATGTCCTTTCTTTGCGATCGTGACGCGCTTGCATCTCAAACATCCATGTCTTTTGTCGGTACTATGGATGAGTGCACCTACTTTTTTGAGGTCCGAAGCTCAGCTGCGTGCGGAGGCATGGCTCCCGGTCCGGACGGCCAGGGTCTGGGACCAGCCGGTGTATTCGGTGTGATGTGAGTGACATTTATTATATGTTGTTTCAATCTTCACAAAGCTCATGTGTGGTTTTACTCTAGTGCCTTGATTGCCGTCGCCGTGTACATAATCGGGGGCTGCGCTTATCAACGGACCGTTATGCACCAACGCGGCTGGAGGCAGTTTCCGAACTACAGTCTCTGGGCAGGCATGGTAGACTTTGTCAAAGTAAGTATCTTGGCGTTAATACCATTTCGAGGCTCGTCCACGTCCAGGCGTCGCGGGGGCACTTTCATGGACTTTGGCAATACAAAGTTACCAACTTCGAGGATGGATTGAAATCTTGCTTTGGCTGGTCTAGAGCTAGATGCATTGCGGGAGCATTTAGATGCTTTTCTATTTTTTGCCTTATCCTATGTTGAACACGGGTTTTGTTTGTGGCTTTCTTTGGAGTGTCAAAGATTGTTAGACTTCGCAAAGCGGACTGGGATCTCTTTGCTATCATTAATAGCCACGTCAATTATGGACATTGGACCATTGCCTTCTATTCTCATTGTTTCAAATATGCAACATGCTTTCTTGGCAACAACATTTCACCAAACTAACTGAATTTTCTAAATGTACGCAGGACATGTCCGTCATTCTATTATCCTCGTTCGGCCGTCTGTTCAAATTTAAACGACCCTCCTCCAGCGGTGGCTATGTCAGCGTGAACGGCTCAAACGTGCCCGATGGTCGACGCGGCAGCTACGCAGGGCGAAACAATCGCGGTCGCGGTGACATAGACGAAGAGAACCGGCTGATCGATCAGTTGGACGAGGAATGGGAAGATTAAGCATGTGGTGAGTATGGTTGGAAGTTGGCGTCTTTGTTTCTTCGTCCCATAGGTGGACATGCATCCATCTTTAGAATAGTCCTTTCCCAGACATAATACCATGAGAACAATTGGATATGATCTTCATTGACAAACCCCATCCGGGCTCAAGCCAATCAACTACTGATTTTCAACATCGTGAAGCTCCCCCTCGACATCCGTGTCCTCAGGCTTTCTCCCGCGCATCCAGTTGCGGATTTTTAGTAGTCTAATCGTCCAGGCCCGCTTTCGCCTCTGCAGCGGATAATTGATCGGACTTTCACCCCCGGTAAAGATCATCGTATCGTAGAATATGGCACCAAATAGACCGCCGGCGATATCTGCTACCCAGGGACCCCAAACCCACCAAGCATGCTGCTGGGTGAATATCTTGCCGCCGTATCCAGCCATCAGGGCAACCAGCCGTGGACCAAAATCCCGCGCAGGATTAAAACAACTGACACTCCGTTAGCCTTCAATCAAAAAAAGGAAAAATAAGAAATAGAAGGAACCTACCCTCCAGTATTATACCCCAACGCCATACACATAATCGCAATCAAAAGCCCAACAATAAACGCCTGCATACCCGCCCCCGGAGGCGCATTGGTATGATCACCCAACGCCAAAATCGTACACATAAGCACACCCGTACCCACAAACTCCGTAAAAAACCCAGTCGCCGGCTGAACCCACGGCATGGGGATAGTAAACAGCGCCCCGGAACTAACCTCCTCCCTCGACACCCCACTAACGGCAGCAGCATGCAGGATGGAGTCCCGGTAGAGCCCGTACGCGACGCCGCCGGCCGTCAGCGCCCCGAGCATCTGCGCGAAGATGTACTCTACACAACGACGTGGTGGGAATCCACGGAAGACGGAGAGCGTGATGCTGATGGCTGGATTGAGGTGGCCTCCGGAGATACCACCGGTGAGGTAGATTGCTAGCATGAAGCCGAAGCCCCAGGACCAGCTTTGGGATTCGAAGGTTCCGGCTTTTTCTTGCGAGGTTAGTCTTGAGAGGGTGCTGCAGAGGCCAATTAGGATTGCGATTGTGGTCTGTATGATGCATTAGCAATGATTCCTTTTCTGTTATTATAAAGATAGAAAGGTGGCTTACCCCCAGCCATTCAGCAAGTGATTCTCGAAAGTAATTGCGGATTCTTCCCCAGGGATTAAAAAAATTGTCGTCTGCTTTCTCATCTTTGTGTTCCTGGGGCCCATGATCTACTTCCGATGCTGGAACCTATCATTTGCCTGGTTAGTCTCACTTTCTAGCATAAACATCTAATATCCATCATGCCTTACAGTCTCCGTCGCAATCGACTCCTTCTCATCGCCGCCCCCATTATGCCCAAGACTCATTCCCGGCCGCACAACCCGAGGCAACGGCTGCGCCAAACTCCATAGTGGCTCGTCCTGCGATTTCCCATACTGCGGATTGAGATTGCGGTACTCGGGGTCTTCGTAGATGTTCTGTGACGGGGAGTACATCGAGCGCATTGCGGTATTCGGGCCCGCGAGCGAGAATTGAGGCTCCGTGCCTAGCGCATTTTCTTTCTCGTGGTCTTCTTCTGAGACTGCAGCGGGTTGCTGCTGCTGGCCATGGCTTATTTTGGAGTTGGTGCTTGGGAATCGTTCTGTGCGGTTGTGGTCGCCGTCCGTTGGTGTTGATGCCATGGTGGAAACTCGGAATCACAAACAAAATTATAATTAAAATTATAAGAAATTATAAAGAGAAAAATATAATACAAGAACAATAAGAAGAAAAACAAATTCACGAATGACTCCCAAAAAAACTCCTCAAGACACCGATTGTTCGTCTTCAAATATCAGATCTGATATCCACCATTGCGTCACCACCATTGCGTCACCACCATAGAAAATATCATACAGTGGCAAACCGGGCCTTGATAAAAATCTTTTTGAACAATGGCTGGCAAAGCAGGATTTTATATGGAATTACAGGTAAGCTCCTATGGGGCTGGTGGGTAATTCTGGGTCGAGAATCTTGTATAGAACATGGAGAACAGGGAATAGGGTTTTGTGGCACCTTTGAAGCATGCCAATGCCCGCAAATATTGGTTCAAATGCTGTTCATTCAAATAGCTTTTTTGAGTTTATTTTAATTATTTTTCGATTGGTTTTGCTCTGTTATGAGGCTCTAGCTGAAGATTACCCCTGAGGCTTAGGGCACATCTCGTCTGCTTCATGCAAAATTATTCCACCCAACACAACAGGATAATACTTATCAACCCAAATACAATTGTAAACACCATCTCAATATCAACGATATCACTCCTGCGCCCAGATAAAATTCACCAAAAGCATAACCACATCCGCCATCCCCATCCCTCCGCTCTTGAAACTATTTCTTCCGTCGAACATTCTGCGGAACTCGAACGCGAGAATTCTCCTTTTGCTCTTTCCGTTCCTGACGCATTTGATGTCGTAGATCTTTGTTGTATTCGGGCGTCTTCATGTACTCGGACTTGTGACGCGTTGTCCAGCCCTGGCCATCGTCGATGTATCCCCACCAGTAGGGGTCTTCCTTGTCTTTGCTAGATCCGAAGCACATGGTAATTTTATCTTCTGTGTTGGTTGTGGTTTCTGATGCAAGATTATATTATATAGCGGCGATCAGTTGGTCGAAGCCTTTGAGGGGGTAGATAGGTAACCAACTCAAGAAATCAAGTTTGGACGTATCATTCAAGCTGCGGTGGAATCCGTGAGAGAACAGGATTTAAACCCTTCTAAATATGTTCCATCTCTTCTGCTGAATACGACACAGCATGCACTCGGGCTGAGTATACGAGCTGACATCAACTATGCATTGCGCCAAGTCAACAACACGAGACTACAATGCGGTTAACATTACAGGTCAGTTGTTCGGGTCTGAAATACACCGGAGTAAATCGTGGCTGTTGAATACAGGCATTTTTATTCTACTCATTCGTCAAAGACATGCGGTCAAGGATCCCTTCAGTCATACTTGCGCCGCAGTCGTTCTCATCATACCGCATTGTGGATTGAATACTGGCCAGTGGACGAGGGAATTGCTAATCACTGTTTATTTCTAATTTGTCTTCAATCATGTCATCGACGCCAAACTTTCTCCACCTATCCAATTTCCAGGGAAGTCTCACCAGGTGGTAGTTAGTTGGATGCCATGCCATCTGAAATTTACCGGGCGTAACCAAGTTTATTGGCTTGGTATTAGCAATTTCCTCCCAGTACAACGGCTATCCTTTCTGCTATTCTTGGTGACAATGATACGGGGCCAGCAATCTGGCTCAAAAGGCGTCACAGTACATGACAGTTTCGCGGTGGTCTGAAACCAATGGACAGACAAACATGTAGTTGATGAAGTTGCATGACTCATGAGTAAATCAAATCCATTGCCTTGATCAGCAGTGTAGATGTGCTTTTTTGTCTGTTATCTGAGATGCAAGTATTGTGTGGGTCAGGGCCAGAGCTACCATGGTTCCTTATATTGGTTTCCTACTTTCAAGAAACACAGAACACTACAAAAAAGACAACAGAGCATGTTGAAAAGTACCCCATACAGTTAGTGGGCATTCCATAGTCGTAGCTTCTCAGAGAACCCCACCACCAGAGACGAGCTGAAAGCTTCTGGTCTATCGCCGATCTCCAGTTACGCCACATTTCAGCTCGGCTTTTGATATTATTTTTCAAGCCAACAACCACCCGGCTTGAATTGTTTACTTCAAATCGAATTAAACCTTTGAATCTAACACACCAAAAACAAATCAAATATGGCCAGCCAGACTCCGCAAGAATCTAACGCTAGTTGGAGCGCTGATCTCCCCAGCCGAGAAAATCCATTGACCGAAAATGACATGCAGCGAATTGTTTCTGATTCTGAAAATGGACTGGCTTTGATCAAGACAGCATTGGACCGACAGCAGCCCGGCTTCGTTGTCTCTGAGCAAGTGATCAAGGCAGCTGTCTCGAACGAGCGCTACGCGGTTGAAATCCTCAAACTCCTGATGGAGAATGGAGGGTCGAATGTTGCAATCACCGAAGATATTGTCTGTGCGGCCGCAGGAAACACCCTTGCTGCTGTGGAGTATCTTTTCCAGCTCCCGGAACGATCCTTTCCCACTCTGGACAACTGTCTGCTCGCAGCAGTCAGTCATGAGGATGAGCATGCTGCAAAGATGTGTGCGAACATTGTCAAACAATTTCCAGGAGCCGAGGTGTCGAGTCGTGCTCTTGAAGCGGCGTGTACGAAACTCAAGGTGATGCAGGTGCTGCTGGATCAGCCTCGTGATCATCTACCGATTCAAGAAATCATCCGAAAAATAGCGGGAGGCGACTATGCTGAGGCACAGGTGGTGCAGTTTCTTCTTGACCGTAAACTCTTGACTGTGGATGAGTGGACGGTGGAAACGCTTACTGCGAATGGTTCAGCTTTTGAAATCGTTATTGCCCAGCCAGACGCACCGATTCCTCACAATGTCCTCCTGCAAGCTGCCAGCAACGATGAATTAATGGACACACTGATGGAAAACCGAAAGGATGACGTGACTATCACGGAGGATATTATGATCGTTGCAGCCCAGTCAGATTATACCATGGCCGCTATTCTTCAGAACACGGAATCAGTAGCAATCACCAGCAGAGTTATTAAAGAAGCTGCTTATCGCGAACAGCCCGACACACTCGGTGCCTTACTTGAATTGCAACCTGATTTGGATCCGCTAGCGATCTGGGACGAAATCTGGCGGGACGTGGAAATCAGCCCGGAGAGCAAATACCGCGCAACAAGGGCCATCTTTCACAACACGGAGTTGGAAGTAACACCGTCCAAGCTGCAAAGCTATCCATATGATCGGGAGCAGAAAAACAACTATGGTCTTGACGACGTGGTCATAGAAATTGCCGAAGATGACCGGATCCTACCCATAACCGAAGAAACGGTAGAGATTATTCTGGAGAGGTGCGGCAATAGAGCTATCAAGGAGATCATGGAATACGTCCCAGACATGCCTATTACTGAAAAGTTGTCTCGGGCGGCCGAGAGGAACCAAATTGCGGATAAAGAAGCTTTGCTGTCTTTTCTTGCCGAGAAGAGAGATTGATCATGATTCATGAGCTATGAGGATTACAATTAGAAAATGGCCAGTACTACATGAAGATGGCATACATACTTTTTGGTAGACCTGGCCAACCCGGTCTCTTCCATTTAACGCCATTGTCTCGTATAGCAAACAATTATTTCAAATCCATTTCCAAAAACTACTCCGTATACCGCCGTGCCTTTTGCGAAATCATGATCCTGGAATACATGATCATCCAGAACACCCCAACCCTGTCTCCGGCCATATTCTGAGATCAGCAAACATTATTCAATTATGCAGGGGCTCTAGATGCTCGAGGATGGCTGGTCTTCGTTCTTCTCTAGACAGGTTTGTTGCACCCGGGAGCATTTCAGAGCCACTATAGCCTCCTTCGGGATTCTCACTTGTCTATGCAGGGGATTCTCAGTCAAGATCATGGGCTCTCTATTTGGATCCACCTTCAGCGTACCGAGCATACAGAATAGCAAATAGTATCCCTGGTACCATTTGAAGAAAGCCTTCAGATCCTATGGAACCCAGGCACAATTTCTGTCACACTGTGATAGGCGCTTGCTGCGGAACTGAAAAATAATGGGATTATTCTGTGCAGAAGGAACAGGCATATCGAAGCCGAAATTGCTCGAAACCGATTCTACGCAGTGTACAACAGAATTCTATATGTTGTAGGAGCTGGATTGATCGGGTCACTGCATAGAATGAAGGTATATAAGGATGGGCCAGTTTCCTTATACTTTCTTTCTTGCTGTGGCATCAAAGTATTCCTCCTTCTCATAAACATCAAACCAGTCTTGTTCTTCATCAATCCCATATCAAACGAGCCGGGCCATATATCCCCATCAAAGCCATGGAGCCTACACCGATTAGGTTGCAGGTAATGCCTTTTCTTCCACACTTCCTCTACACATGCTAATCTTGAAGACTTTGCGGATACGGTATCATAGCACCGAACCATTCCCAATGCAGGATATCATCAACAAGGGACTAGATGACGTGGTTCTCGTGCTAGTCGCTCTTCAAGGTCCTAACACGCCGGGAATCCCCCTTCCATACGAACCAATCTTGTTGGATCTCGCTGTCTGCCCTGAAGGCATAGCTAGGGTTTTGAACGCGTACGGACGTGTTGAATTCTGCCCACTGAGCGACGATGACCCGATAGTCCAGGCACAGGATGTGCCCAGTCCAAAGCTTAAGAAGGCTTATGGCTATGAACACATGTACAGAAGATATCTTCAGGTATATTCAAGGGTTCACCAAATTGCACAACTCTCTGGATGTGTGGTCGATAAGTATCTCAAGGATTGGTTTGAGGGGAACATGGACAAACTTGGCATGCTTCTGATGAGTCAGGGTGATTATTTTTGGGATGAAGGCTCTTCGATAACTTTCTAGTGCTATTTGTGCCGGTTGGCTTTGATCACCCAAAGTCTTTGTTTGTACTTAACTACTTGATGGAAGATGATCCTTGTATGAATTCATTGAACAGTGGAATCGGATAATGACTGTAGAACCTTGTCTTAATGACAAGGGTTATTTCTTTGCACTACCCGAAGTCAGTACGGCCCCAAATCTAGGACTATCCCGGTCCCATATGCGTAAACCAATGATTAGCAGCTGCTTGATATTTTCGGTCTGAATTTTCTCTTTCATTCGGCAGTCTCATGAGACAACAGAAGGTAGATAATTGAGTACTTGTACAATCAAACAACCAGGCGCCAAAGGCTTTATTTACAAACACAAGACAAGGATTATAACAATTCCATGTATTGAAGTATGGATATCTAGTCTCTCGCAGAGACGCAACGTGACGACTACCGCACCTATTAAGCACCTCCTGTTGTGACCAGGAACGAGTAGCAGGAAATAACCCAGTCATAGCTACTGGAAAAATAATCACTTAGTAAACCGCCAGGCATCAAGGAAAATAAACTGGAACAGTTGTCGATTTGACGCATTTCAGTATCTCTATTCTATAGAATTCTGGACGCTATCATCACTTTTCTTCTCAGTTCGCGGGGATTGACATGATCTCATCCAAGTTGGCATTGAATCAGTATGTTTTTCTGTTTATTATCGGGGACTTTGTACTTAAACAAGCCAGTAAAGACATGTGATTATACACAGAAGTGATGCAACTTTACTTATGCTCTTTCGGTTGGTAAGTTAAAACAAAATCTTCAGTTATATTCACATTAATAACTGATACAAATGCAACCCTAGGTATATCACGAATCATCAGATACATGCCATTGATCTCCGACCCTGAAGCCAACTGGAAATGGATCTGTTGGATCCAAGACCATCTGTTTGAACCCAGTAATCCAAGCACTCCCCTTCACAGTTGGAAGCACGGCATCATACTCTCCCACCTTTGTCTTCCCCCGTATATGGCAATCAAAATTAGATCCAATAATGCTGCGATGCTGAAACGTTTCCCCAACTTCAAGCTGCCCTCTGGCATGCAAAACGGCCATCCGAGCACAGCTTCCCGTACCACACGGACATCGGTCAAATCTGCCAGGCGATACCACAACAGTATTAACAGCCACCTTGTTACCATCAGATTCCTGATGGAGAGGCTCTGTGAACTCGATGATACTGACACCTCGAATATCAGGGTTTTCCGGGTGCACAGGCGTGTATGAATTCTGAACAGCCCGTTTGATTCTCTCGCCGACATCAATGAGTTTCGGGCCATGGCGGTTGTGCACTTCGAGTCCTATTGATGAGGCGTCCACGATTGCATACATCATGCCTCCCCAGGCTATGTCCACAGACACCGTACCCACACCGGGAACTTCGACTTTATGGTCCAAGGCACACACAAAAGCTGGTACGTTGTTGAAACTGACCGCGGTGTCCAGCGGGTGTGTCTAGCAGCATTGTGGTGAGGAGTTCCTTCATCTCTACCATTCCTGTTTCCAGTAACACCGTCGCCGTGCATATGGTATTCCCACCAGACATTGGCGGATACTCCTCGCTTTCCATAATCAGAAACCCCGCGTCGGCTTCGGGGTTGCAAGGTGGCAGAACTAGATTCATGTTCATTGAAGACCGTCCCCGCGGCTCGTTCAGGAGTACTTGGCGAATGTGGTCTGCTTTTTCTCGGAAATGGACTAGTTTTTCGTACATATTGGAACATCCGGGGGGATCGAGAACGCCTCCGACAATAACTTCGCCGACTTCACCGGCCGCATGGCAGCCGACTATGGTGATGGTCCGCTTGAACCTCATGGTGTAAAGATAAGAGGTTGTCAAGATAGGATGAGAAATGTCAATTGTATCTCAACAAATGGAGGCGTTCAATCTATACTATTTTCTCCGTATAGATACAATGCGGATGATCTAACCTTCCTTCGGCTGCACATCGCAAGCTTATATCTACCCCTCATTGCTTGGGAAAGCCATTATATAATTTAGGGATCCATGGCTGATGCTATCTCAACCTCTACCCCTCATATAGAAATCAGCAATGACAAGACACCATATGTTTCAGGTGCTGTTTTAGGAATTCGGTGTCTTCGGTGCCTGCATCTAATGTAAGTATATGGTTTGACCCTTGTAAAGTAAGCCACTTTATAATCGCACAATTATCCCAAATAGACTAAAATCTACTATTGGTAATCCATGTATAAACTATAATCAAGATTCAAAATTCTACAGACTAGCGTTGTCCAAAAGGTATATCAACTGAGCTATGTCTATGCAAAAAGGCTTTCAAATTCTAAACAAATAACAACCTCCCATTTGCATTAACCACATTACCAGTCGTCCATCGGCTTTCTTCCTCTGATAGAAAAGCAACTATCTGAGCAATATCATCTACCTCTGCAACCCGAGGAGCAGCAGGCGTGCTCTCGATAATATAGTCCCAGGTCTTCTGTGTCTCCGGATCTTCGATACTTCGTCCCCATAGCTCTGTATTCACCGGTCCAGGGTTCACGCAGTTCACAGTTGCATGATACTTATGACCAAGCTCCCGAGCTAGCGACCGACTAATAGTCTCCAAAGCGCCTTTGCAAGCTACATAAGCCAGACACCCTGGATTCCCATCCGGCGCATAAACACTGGACATATTGACTATTCTAGGCGTCCTCCCGAAGAACGCCGTCGCCTCTTTGATCAGAAACACGGGGAATCGCAAATTCGTGGCAATTTGTCGACCCCAGTTCCCATATGTCATGTCTTCAAAGTTGTAATCTTCCCGGGCTCCAGCATTGTTGATAATGATATCTATACAACCCCATTTGTCCACGGCGGCTTTGACCACTTCTCGCGGTGCTTCGGGGTTGTCGCTTTCGCTTCGATCGCAATTGCTTTGATGCCATTTGGTGTTTGGATTTCTGTTACGGTTTGTTCGGCTTGGGTGCGTGAGCTGTGATGTTGGCACCTCGTTTTGCGAGTTCGATGGCAATTCCTTTACCAAGTCCTCGTGAGCCGCCTGTGATGATGACGTCTTTCCGTTTCAGAGACATATTGGTGGTAGCTTCCGGTTGTGGGAGATAGTTATGGTATCTCAATTGAATGATGATGAGGAGTGGGATGATCAAGGATGAGTGTATACCGGGTATGTAGGAAACGGATGAACTAACGCTTCGTAAACGAGACTACTAAGAACTGATATAATCGTGCATTGCAGGGCTGTGCATCGACAGCGCATAAACTAACCTTCTCCCCGTGTCGGATCTACTAACCTTGTGTCGGGGCTGGCCCTAAACCCGTCCTGGCAAATTTGGGGTCGAGATAGGGCTTGTTTCCGGGGTGAACAACCTGGGGTAATCGTCGCTGATGAAATCAGAAATAGCCTTCTTTCCTATCACTCAAGGAAGCTCCTATCTATTATTCTGTTTCGGAATGTTAGACGACTTGTTGACAGCGGTTCCTTTTGCCAACTCTTCGAATGTGGAGTTGGGGTATTTCCCCGCATATGTCAATTGCCTATCAAGTATCTACTTTTTGCTGAGACTGCGCAGAATAACGCCAATTCGGCAGCATAGAAAATTTTATGGGCATGAACGAGCCGAAGGAGCTTTGATATCTGCTTAGCCGGAGCCGGGCTGGCAATCAGGGGTTATGACTAGTTAGTTATGCATATGAGGGGTAACCTGCCACTGGATATCAGGTCTATAAGGAATCCTACATAATGAAAATAGAATCCTATATATATTAGCCTTTGAAATTACCAGTTCCCGGTCCAAAACTCTTGGCTTCGAATTTATATCCCTATCACGTTTAATCATCCAAAGACAATGAGTGAGACCCAGCACTCGCAGTCCATAGCACACATCGACCATAGCCCCTATGACGATGCACCAGACGAAGAAAAGAAGATTCCGCTCGATGGCCCTACAATTGAAGATGATCCATTTGGGAACGAGGAGAATGCGGAGGTTAAATATCGTACAATGAACTGGTGGTAAGGGGTGATTCTGTGCGATAAGCCCTATATGTTGATGTTTGGCTGACAACCGTGTTCAGGAACTGTGGAATGCGTAAGGCTTTTCCAATACCTCCAAATATCATGGGCCCGTTTCTAACCGTTGCATATAGTGATGATGGCGGATTGTATCTCTATTGGTATTCTTTCTATTCCTTCGGCTACCGCGGTGTTAGGGCTGGTCCCGTGCGTTTCTATACTCTACCATCGTGACCCGACAACCACTAACCAAATTCCAGAACCATTATCTTGCTCGTGGGATTATCTGCCATTACATGGTATACAGCCTATATAATCGGCCAATTTAAGCTGCGTTACCCCCACATCCACAGTATGGGAGATGCCGGGGAGGTGCTTATGGGCAAATTCGGACGCGAACTACTGGGCACCGGCCAATTGTTATTCTTGATCTTTATCATGGCCAGCCATATCCTAACATTCAGTGTTGCCATGAACACAATCACCGAACACGGGACCTGCACGATTGCCTTTGGTGTGGTCGGGCTGATTATTAGCTTTATTGGCGCATTACCGCGTACCATGGGCAAGGTCTATTGGATGTCAATTGCATGTGAGTTCATGGGACAAAGAGCTCCTTCGTTTCATTGTTGTTAACCCTGTTCTTTCAGCTTTCTCCAGTATCTTCGCAGCCACGGTGGCCACCATGATCTCGGTTGGGGTAGAAAATGCAGGATCGGCTCATGTCGAAGTCACAACATCCGTCAGTTTCTACCAGGGATTTCTGGCTGTCACAAATATCATCTTCGCATATGGTATGAACCTCTTCCAAATACGGATTCTAGCGCTAAAGATAGCTGACCAACACCGTGTTATTCCACCTATCCAGTCGGCCATGTTGCTTTTTTCGGATTCGTATCTGAAATGTCCAACCCTCGACATTTCCCCAAGTCCGTGTCCGTTCTTTACTCCATTAGTACCTCCCTTTATATTGCCTCGGCGGTCGTCATCTATTGCTATGGTGGGTCTCATATCGAATCGCCCGCTTTGGGATCTGCCGGTCCGCTTATGAAAAAGGTCGTGTACGGCCTGGCTCTTCCAACCGTAAGTCGTCTGATATTCCTATATGGCGCACATTTATCTCTAATCTATATATGACAGATTATTGTCTCAGGAGTTGTGGTCGGCCATGTCGCATGCAAAACCGTCTATGTGCGCATTTTCCGAGGCTCCGATCATATCCATGAGAGCAGTCTCATGTCGCTTGGGGTATTAGTATGGGTAATCATTGCATTGGTTATATGGATAATTTCCTGGGTAATTGCTATGTCAATTCCCGTGTTCAACAACCTATTAAGTCTTATCGTATGTTTTCTTCCTTATCCTGTCTGTCTGTACTTTCAGTATCACTAACCAGTGCTATCTACACTTGCAGACTGCTCTTTTCGGAGGCTGGTTTAGCTGTAAGCAGGAGGCCCAATTGCCCAATTTACTTTACACATACTAACATATCGTCAGTTGGACTACCTGCCATCTTTTGGTTCGTTATGAACAAGGGCCGATGGTTCTCATCTCCGAGAAAAATCATCCTGGCCATTTCCAACGTAATTATTCTTGGAATTGGCATTGCTATTGTACGTTTCCGTTATCCATATTGAGGGGGAAGAGTGTTTACTGACTTTACTTTCTTGTCTAGTGCGGTCTAGGTCTTTATGTCTCTGGTAGGGCTATTAGTGAGGACCAAGGCAGTGCTGGTAGTTGGTCGTGTGCGAATAATGCTTGATGGTTATTTTCACTGTGCTTTATAGATTTTCCAGGGATAGAATTGGTTTAGATAAGAGGGGATTTGAAAACTACTATCTCTAGATCACGACTTGATGTCGTGGCATCTTTTGTACGAATTGACATGAATTTCTACGATTTTTAGAGCATAAAATCATTACTCAATGCATGAAATATTGCTACTATGCTCTGTAAATCATGTTGCTTTGTCAAGTGTGCTGTCATCATTAATTATTAAATGTACAGAACCTAACTAAACTGCGCAAGCAGGAATGAAAAGAGAGAACACGAAAGCAATTCAAAACGCAACCATCGCATTAATCCCATCCAACTCCCGCTGAAAGTTCCGGTGCATAGACACCTGGTAAAAAAACTTCCCAACAAAATCCGTAGCCGTTTTAGCAATCTTCACACTCTCCCCAAAGCTCTCTGGCTTCTGCACACCACCCGCCGTGACGACACCATACCACTCAACGGGGTCAGGTTTAGCCGTTGTAGCTACCTGCAGACCAGACACAGTCGCTAGTGTCTGCCTAACCAGATCACTCGCTTCGCCGGTGGCGCCAATGGCTTTCAAGTGGCCAAAGGCCTCCATGATCCAGTAGCGGATTTGGTTGTTCTCCCGGAGCGTCGGGATATGAGATCCTCCGGGGATGAAGGT
>WURS02443329.1:0-14752 GCA_011762765.2 Rhinocypha anisoptera
CCACGCCGTGGTGAAACCTGGTTCGTGAAAATAAAGTGTATTTATGTGGAATTGCTGTGAAATTATTTCCCAATCTTGCCATCTGATAATTTTCTTAACACCTCCAATTAGAGGTTGCCTCTGAAACCCAAACAAAATTTAGATTACAGTATGAACAGTTTTGTTATTCACTCTATGAAAAATCGAATGCTAGATAAATAAAGTTAGACCTGATGAGAGGGTACGCTTTGACAAATTGTCACTATGTATCTACCCATACATTTTTAGAGTGATAATGGAAGCTTAGTAGGTTCAAGATCTTAACATTTCTAGATAGGTCTTCGATATTCTGAGCTGTCCACATCTAGACTTATTTAATAAATTTATATTTCATAGAAAAGAATATAGTCCTTACAGGGATAATTAAAGGAAAACACCATAAACATGAAATAAATATTTATTATGATAATAGTTTGCATTCCTATGATTAAATGTTGGCAGGCACATTACCAAGAATAAAATATAGAATGATAAAACATTCAAAAGTTGATATATCTTTATAAGATCTTTGAATGAATACAGCATTTTTGACTCTTGCAAAAAATACAATAGTAATTAGTATATAGTTTTAAGTGAAACATTTTGGACACACAGAGAAACTCACTGGAATCATTTCATTGCATGAATAGGAACAAGAATGATAGTTAAAAGATACATAATTTGAAATGCAATTTATAATGACTAGATGGCATGGAATGAACCAAAAATGTATGCATTAGGTCAGTGTTATCATCATCAGATGGAATCTTATGTTTCAGTAAAAATTGATATGAAAGACATTGTGGATTAATTTTTAGAAGAATAAACCACATTCGTTATGCACAATGCTGTTTCTGCTTTTGCTTTATCACCATCTTTACTGATACAAAGACTCAACTAATGATAGACTCCTGAAAGGCTCTGGTACAACCACAATATTCAAGCCTATGCAAACTATAGGATATTCCCTGACACAAACAATCAAATGTGCAAGAAATAAAGTGTGCTAGGAACATGTTCATTGATTTTTTCTTACTATTAACGATATGACTGCCACAAAATAGTATTCACAATCAGCAAAATATTCCTGCCTTTTTTATAGCAGTCATGCACCAATAAGTTATAGGTAGGTAAAATATGGGAGAATTTAAACTTTCTTAATAGTTAAAAAGTAGTGTGTTGTTATCTCATTTCATGTACAATCAGCTCTTAACAAATGCCAGCATAAGACAAAAAGCTGCAACAAAAATGCATTAATTGTGCACATCCATATTTTAGATTAATGATAAATTATAATTTGAAAACATTGATAAAAATAGTGAATTAAGTAATGACATTTTCTTTAAGTAACCATATATCAGCATGACAAAAAATATCAATAACAAGAAAAACAACAAAATAAAAGTAAAATAACATCAATAAACAGGACTAAAGTCAAGATGAAATTAAGAGAGGCTTTTATGCTCTGATCATCAATTTCCTCAGTTTGGAAAGATAAAGCTTGTCCAAGTATACATATTAAATGGCACCACAAATGCAGAGATCAGACATGGAAAAGGAATGTATTCAGAAGCTCAGTTTTCAATTATCACACACATATGCCGACTGGTGTTAATGCACACTGTAACGGAGTAATCACAAGTCAGGTGTGGGTTGAGGCACTCCAGAGCTACCTTATATCACAAATGACTTTGATGCAGGCAACTGAAAATGAAGACCTGTAAAAGAAAATCATGATTTAAATTTGTTTGAATTTTCACTAGATCGGAAAAAGTTGATGATTTACATAAAAATGAATGAAAAGGAATTTTGTGTGTCGATCAAATACTTTATAAAAGAGTAATTGTCAGGCAGCTTTGTAAATACTATGGTGATTCTGCACAGATTCCAATGGTTTATAAGTGGTACCAACATTTTCAGTACAAGTGATGTTGAATGTTCTGGATGCTTTGCTGAGGTTGCTACTCCAGAAATCATTGATAAAATCCATAATGTGGCAATGGATGATAGAAAAGTGAAACTGTGCAAGATTGTGATTGCTGTCTTGAGTGGATAGGTACATACTCTGCTCTAGTTAGTCAATTAGCTGACAGACTCACGGACATCTGAGACCAGGATAAAATTTAATAGTAAGAAAATGAAAGCAATAAGATTCTCGATAAATAGAAGGACTAAGTTAAAAACAAGACTAGGAGGAATAAACAAGACAAGTTGGAATAAAATTACTTATTTGGGTATGAGCTTGGAGGAAATTGGATATTATGGGAAGATATTAAAAGAATCATCATGTTAACAAAAGATGCTTTTGTAAAACAACAAGAGTTGACTTCAGCAGCCTTAGGCAAATACATAAAGAAAAAAAGTGTAAATCCTCAAATGGAGTGTAGCATTGTAGTTCAGAAAAATGGTTCTTGAGGATGTGGGATGAGTGTTTTGTGACGTGGGTGTGGCAAAGGATGGAAAAAGTAAAATGGACAGAAAGGAAAACTAAATGAAGTAGTCTGAATGAAGATAGTTGAGACAGCTTCTGGAGAAAATCTGGAAAGGTCAGGGTAAGTGGATGGAAGACAACAAGTAATGGAGGTTGAGTGAAGGTGGATGGGGTGAGGGAGAAAAGGAGCAACATTGTCTAAACTTCCCACCCCTTCCCTATCCACATCCACCTGGCACCTCCTACTGGTCTTGACCATGGTACCGATATGCCTACCAATCTACTTTCAAACTATATTGATCCCCACCCCCCAAAATTTTAGTAAAAATACGAACTCCATGTTCCATTTGTACCTGATGAGGTCATAACACAATTCAGTTCTATTGTTAGAAATGAATCTTTTCAATGCCTCTTTCAACTGAAAAGGTTTGTCAAAAAGAAGCAAGGCCTACACGTTTACCTTGATAGGTTTAATAAGGCGGGTGGTCTTCATGAAATCATGAAGCCGGTGCAGTGGGTGTTCTGGAAACTTCATTCGGGAAGGCCATTCCTTCCTGACCAGGCGTTCCAATGGTAGGCGCTGCCGTGGCTCCAGGAGAGGCCTTGGGAGGGGGTAGGATACCGACCTCGACTGCCTCCTTCTCGAGGTCTGTCAACTGCTTCCTCAACCGTGCTGCGGTAGCCCTGAGAGATTTTTCGTCTTCACGTAGGTTTTTGGATGCCTCCCATAGCTCCTTCTCTCCACTGGCAGACATTCCACCAACAGACCATCGAAGAAAGAGCTCACTCCATAAGGTCTTCAGGAATTGATAGGAGGGAGAGATGGAAGACATTAGAGCAGGACCAATGTTACATGATATGTGAAGATGAGGGGGCAATGAATACTAATGACACTGATGATTAGCGGGAATATTTTAGCTGTGGGCTAAAGCTTAAGTTTACACTAAAGCTCCTTTAGATAAAGAGTTGCTCCCTCCCTGTCTCTGTACTTTTTAAAGTTTGGAACTTAATACATCAATTTCAACTCACATTATTTATGTTTTTTAGAGAAGAAATGGTGCTCCATTTTAAAAACTCTTGATTTGTGTAGTAAATAAAAAAGTGTAGTATCAGGTGTGATGTGGTGGAATTTTATCATTATGAATATGAAGACGTCCAATTTTCCACAAATAATTTTTATTACTACCCAGGTTTCAATGTTACTACATCTACAATGTAGTGACATTGAAACCCAGGTAGTAATAAAAATTATTTTGTGGAAAATTCCACGTCTTTATGTAACTAAAAACTCAGTTTTGGATACAAACCTGAGATCTTAATTTCACCTGCAAAGCATCATCACATAAAATTTTGTGGGATTAAACAATATCATTTGCATTACAAAAAATGATCTTTGTAACTTTTTCCATTATTAATTTTTTATGACTGGTGCAAAAAATATAATAACTGCAATCATTTATCACTAACTATAAGGAATCAATATGCACATATCCTTACCAGATTCCATCTACATATGATTCACTTTTATGCATGTCGGTAACATTCTTATATACCAAGAATAAAAAATTCATTGAGGGCTTTAACATTAAAGGGAAAGGAGGAAGAATGACTCATTGCAAATGTGACATCAATAAATAAAAAAAAACATTCTCTTACTTACCTTTCAATTTAAAAAAAAACTAACCTTATTCTTGTAGATCAGTCGTAGTAACTCAAGTTATCTTATATAATCTCATAAACAGTATCACTGCATAAATTTTATATTTATTTATGACATTCATGATCAAGGCAGCCTAGTAGGTAGAGAATATGACTGTTGTTGGCCTTCAATGCCTTTCTACAGTGAAGTCTGTGTGGCCATATTTGACTGGTGGTGACATTTCATTCTGGTCGAACATGACATTGCATGTGACCAATACATCAAAATTTCACAATTACTCTCCATCCATGTGAGGTGTTTCTACCGCAGTAAATGTACTGTTGTGAATACTTCAATGCTCAAGTAAGTTTTCAGCTAATGCACTATTTTGTTCTCATACATTACAGCAAGACTTGTCACTACTTGAATGAAAATTCCTCCATGGAAAGAAATGAACCTCAACTCTCTTGTGAAATACTGCTATCATTGATAAGACTGGTGTAAATTATTTTTTGAGTGACCCATGTGCCAGTGATTATGCAAACTAACTTACCAAGCTCATTGGTGCCACCGAAGGCCATATCACTCGGTTGTTGGGATCATACATGGGGTTGAGCAATGATTGTAGGACTTCTGGTCTATTTAAGTGAGACCAGAGACTAACAGTTCGCCGGGATAGTTGAAGCTTCATCCTTTCAGCCTCACAATCTCCCAGAAATGTGCCTGAGAGACAAGGGATACAATAGTCTTCATTAAAGTGTTTTGAACGGATGAAGGCAGTAAGGCTAGTTCAATAAAATATTGAAAAATATATTTTTTACATTACTCAATTATGAAATTTATTTACAAATTAGATTGAATTTGATGCATAATTACCATGCTTGAGTAAATTTTATGGTAACATTCACTGAGGAGTCCGTCACTTGGTGAAATTCCACAATGACACAAAATGTAGATTTTAGCTTTGATTTATTTTCAAAGAATATTCTATGGAAATAAATCAAAGTTAAAACCTACATTTTGTTTTTTTTGGTAACTGTTTTGCATTCCTTAATAAATACTTATTTGGAGTTAAGTGATTTATATCACCGGCTGAAATAAACTCTTACTCTAAAAGTAGAAGGTAACATTTATGGAATATTAAGATTTACAATGAAATTTTATGTTATACTTTGGTAGAGAGTGAAGGGAAAAAGTGTATAGTGGGGACATTTGTAAATTGCAGATAAATGAATGAAATATTTTCTGAGGGTATATAAAATTGAAGTTCCTTATGGAACTGATATTTTTCTAGGGCAGTACACTGAAAGAAAAATGCCTTGTCTGAACTGATGGACAAATGTGCAGAAAGATTTCTTCTTCTCTAAAATAACATTCTTTAATTGTTGATCCTCATTTCACCCACATGTGCTCTGTGAAAAATATTGAAATTTGAACTGATAAAATGAAATATCTCACATTTTGAAGACAAGGTCTTTTCCAATAAAAGTAGTTTCCATTATGAGTCAATTATATGCTATATAGGAATGAAAACTGTTCCTTATTCAGACAAATTATATTATAATTACTGCAAACAACTAAACATTTTCCATTTCTGTACTGAATGTGGTCATGGGTTTTGTAGAATCCAGTACTTTGCAAAGTAAATTGACTTCACTCACTACAGTTAAGAGTTCAAATTGGGTAATTTAAAATCTATAAAGATTTTAACTTCATTGTTTTCACTGACGCTTCATGTGTACACAAATTATTAGGTTTTTTGTACACTGGGACATCATATCTGTAAAATTATTCAATGTTTTAGTAATGAATGCACAACAATGGTCATGTGGCATGATTGATACTAATGGTATAGCACTTGACCATAAAAAATATTGCAAAGTTCACTGTGGAGGCCGTCACCTTGTGGAAATCCATGATAGAGTGATGGTTTTTTAAACAACTTTTATATTTAAAATTAAAGAACTCTTCCAATATACTTCACCAGATGATGGCGATCATCGCCGAAACCGGTCGTGTTTTGTAATTTTTTATCTTTTGTGGAAATATAAAAGTTATTTAAAAAACCATCACTCTATAAAAAATATTGTTGGGAGAACAATATGATAATGAACGGGTGACCATAAGTCCTAGTGATGAATTTGTTAGGATGGATACTACTGCTCAGGCTGAATTAAAAATCAGGAAGAGAGTTGACAAGAACAGAATGAAACTCAAATGCACAACAATTAGAAGTTAACTTACCAAACTGTGAACAATAGGAATGCTCGAACAGAAGAATGAGGAAGCTGTGCCCAAATTCAAAACTACAGGGAAACTGTGAATAAACCTGCGCCAGGCAGTCGAGGAATAGCAGAAATGTTGGTGCTTGCTGCCCCTTTGGTGCCTTAATCCCTCCAACTACGGCTCCTACTCCACCAACACTCACAGTTGTTCCGCCTGTCACTGAACCTGCATAACAGGATCGTCGATGTCTTGTTTGGAAGGGATAACCGGCTTGCACCCATTCTCGTTCCACAAGTGCTTCCATTCTGCAGAATGAAGGAGACAATTGATCTGAATGCTGCACACAATTTCAACTAACATCCTAGTTTATCATCAGGAATATTTCTTTGCAACACCTCTCCATGGATTGGAAGGATAGGCATCTCATCGGCAACCTATATGGCTCAGGCCTCGCAAGTAACAAGGGAGCAAACTGAGAATCTGGATGGCCGCAGTTAGGCAGGGGGGTAAGGCAGGGATGTCTGTTGTCACCTGTACTTTTTAACTTGTACTTAGATGAGATGGTAAAAGAAGCAAGGGAGGTCAGGAATAAAAGTGGGTGGAAAACTCATTCGGTGAGTCAGATTTGTGGATGACCAGCTCTAGTTGGTTCTTCAGCCATCAGACTGCAAACACCATAGAGCACTTTACAAGGAGAATGTGAGAGGCTTGGGATGAAAATTAATAGTAAGAGAGTGAAAGTAATGAGATACCCAAGAATTAGGAAGGCTAAGCTAAATATCAAAATTGAAGGGTATAAATTGGAAGATGCACAAAAGTCAGCATTGTATATTCTGCACGAAAGGGTCAATTTAAGTATTAATAACCATAGAACAGTATATGCTGTTTCATTTGATGGTTCTATTATAGTAGTAACTGTAGTATTTTTGTTTATAGTGCACTGATGACTATCATCATTTAGTACCTCCTCAAAAGCGAACAAAAAACATGATTAAATGAACACAACACCCATGCTGGAGGATGGGGTTAAACACTGAGACCTTTGGGTCAGCAAGTGAGCATGCTACCCACCAGACTGTAACATTATTCTCAGCTGTAAGGCAAGATAACTGAAAGAGAAAGTTCTTAAGATGCTTGGGGCAGAAAACCACAATGCACCAAAAAAATCCTCCCCCTTCCCATATCGAACTTGTCCTAGCTCAAATTTTTTGTTGTGATCAGTATATTGAGTTTTAGCAAAAGCCTGGCCCCTCCTCTGATTAGCCAGTTTATCGTGGATTGGTTATAATAAGCATCTAGCCATAGATACGAAAATGATTAATGACAAAATGAGTAATGTATATCATCCACTAAAAATGTATTTTTTACAAGAGGTGAAAATGCTTGCATAACCAACATTTGATCATTCTCTTGATGAAATTGTTGACTGATAGCCAGGAATCTGTTGATGCATTCTGCACTGTTTTATTTAGTCATTGTTCCCAAATCTTGTTGACTTAATTATTCCTGTAATATCCCACAACCCCTATACCTGAATTTCCAGTGCATGATCAGGAGAATAAATATATTGCTATATCACTGAAAGAGTTGTGATTGTACAATGAAGCAATACTGCTGGGTAACAACACATTATTTTTCCAGTGTGTAACTGAAAATTACAATATAAAATACATTCAATTATTAACCTGTTTGTGCCAAATAACCAACATATTGGCCATTCAGAATCATCCCCCCAGTACGAATGACAATTTTTTGGGTCGCTCAAGTACTATCCCCTCACTACGAAAGACAAATATATTGGTTGCTGTACCTTGCAGGTATATCTTCTTTCCATTTCTACCTAATTCTGTAGGGTGTTGAACCCTTCCCTCCTCAGTGATGGTTAATTTGACCCTCGGTCGCTCTGGCTGCCGCTTTCTCAGAATTTGTCTGCAGTCAAATTTCTTGTTTTTATCAAGAGCGGAAATAATGCAATGTCATCCTTTGGAATTTCCCTTCATTTTCATACAGGGGTAGTTCATGCAGAGGAAGTACAACTGTCTCAATATACTTACTTGCGATGCATGCTCTATTTCCAGTACATATATTCTCACAGGCTTCCTTTTCATATTTTTATTGGGACAATTAGTTGCTCTCGGAATTATATTTCCTGGCAGCAAATTCTTAGTTGTACTCAGAGGGGTTAATTTTCATTGGATGTTTCTGTTGGAGTATGTTTGTGGAAATGTAATTACAGATTTCTCGGAAAAAACTTTCCTTTTCCTCACTGAGAAATGCTATGTAACATCATCTTACTCGCTTTCTCTTGCATTTTATGTACTGGTCGGCAGTCCAGGTGAGAAGGCACATATTAGGAAGATCCCAGTTCAACTGAGTAATTACCTCGTAAATTGTTCTGCATGATGCATTGAGATGACCGCTAAACTATAGAATTCATGGCCTTAACACTTTTACTATAACTCACAAAAAAAGAATATTTTAGTCTACTATTCCTCCTGTTACAACTGTGAAAACTATTAACTATAATGCAACATCGATTTGTACCTTAAGTAGGAAAAAGCCCAAGGAGAGAGATATCATTCTACATGTGACAAAAGGAGACTAAATGATCAATATGATTTCAACCCGAGTGCAAAATAATATAAAAAAATAAACAACCCGAGTGCAAAATATAATATAAACATTACTAGCCACTGGTATGTTCTTACAAGTCTTCTGTATGAGATCTTAGTTGATTTTGACAATAGAATTTTGTTTAAAAACTGCACACACACAGAAAACAACAAGAAATTCATTTCTTTCATCATATTTGTAGAATATGAAGTAAAAATGCCTTTTGCAAAACCATTGCAAATAAACAAATTTGACTATGGACACATGCTGTGAGAGGGATGTTGAGGCAACCGAGGGAGAGGTTACCAGTGCCCTTTGCCGAGAAAAGGCCTCTTGTCCCAGCTGAGAAGGGTCCATGAGGGAAAAATTTATGCCTGGGAACTCATTCCTTCAACCTCTCCTGAAAATAAGCTTCATACAGAAGGTCAAAATTTCTCTTCCTGCATTTAAATGCAGGGGTTGTATTCTAGTGTAGGGATCCGGCGCTAAAGGGTTAACAACTAGGGATCATGATGAAAGAGAGCTTGAATAATTAAAAGGATATTTTCCAAATTTTTACCTACCCCCTTATTGTCCTGCAATCAGGGTTAAGAATGACTTGTGCTAATGAAGTGACTAGAAGTGTAGCATCTAAGCCTTCTGAACCATGCACCAATACTGATGCTCCTTCCTGTAAAAAAAAGGAAACATTATTATACAAATAACTCTGATGAACTTTGTGGCTCATCGCACTTCTAATACACAATAAAACTTAGTAATCATTTAAGTTTAATTAAAGCAATAATGAGCATTATGAGACTTTTATTGCTTCTTTTCAAATTAATACTTTCATCATGAATTATTATAAGATGTCTGAGGGTTCTTTAAACCTTAAAGAGCATGGAAATTTTATAATTTCAGAAGATGCCTAGGAGTAGCAAAACAATGCAAAAAATATATGCATATCTTGAGTGTGTAAGAGCTACATATATTTGTCCAAAGAGTCACCAATTTCGAAAGTGATCTACTACCTTCTACAATCAACTAGAGCAATTTTTCTTCTGTGTAACTTCCTCATATGGAAAGACCAATAATGAGTAAGTTTCAAGCAAATTTTGACATTATACTGAAATTAAATATATCTCAAGACGAATTTTAATGACTTTTAAGCTAAAGAACAAAATGAACTTGTTCTTGAATCAAGATTTCTGTATGTATAATCAGGTTTTCTATGTGTCCATCATCCTATGTAATTCATGAATTGTTTTCTGCTGACTTGGCATATGCATGTAGAGTAACAGTCTACCACCAACAACAATATATTAAGGGCTGTGAATTTTTTGTGCCGGAAAGAATATTATTGAAAGTAGGCAACATGCAGAGAAGTTAAATACTGAATATTGTTGAGGTTTTAATTAAATTTTAGTTTTAAATTTAATATTTTCAAAGTCAAAAGCAAGGACTGCAAAATTAGTAGTCTTGATGCTGCCTGCTTCCCAGATGATCTTGATAAATAATGGGGTTAAAATTCTTTCAAAAAATCTGTATGGGAATCCAAGAAGGTGGATATAATAAGCCATAAAGAATTGAATTCCTCTGCTGGGTTCAGTTGAAACTTCTGGACACACTAGCTGAACTCAAGTCGATGATTTTACAGGTGACTTAGAGAAAGAGACCGCTCCCCTATCTTCACATGCAAATTTTACATACCAGTGGTATTACAAAGCAGGTGAGACCTCCTTTATGAAACTTCAGGTTAAATACTCCATCATAAAATTTCTATAATCTCCCTTCTTTCCCTCAGTTTTTCAATATCCATGTAGGCAGTGTGTTGCAGATGGAATCAACAGAATAATAAATAACTGGTTTATGAAAGTAATATGATTATCGAGGACTAGAAGGATAAAACTGATGATGAGTTATTGTGAATTACTGGGGTGGTGGACATATCTGAATCTTATATGGTAACCCATAGGGGCTCTCTAAATAAAAATGATTTTAACCTAACTATTTATTCAAAAGCCTTTTCTTAATGTTCGGCACTTAGAAGCTTGTGGCAATGAGAAAAAAAATCAAACAAAGAAGAAATTAAAAAATAATTAATACTCATTAACTGTTGCAACTTCCTTAAATGTAATTAATCTCTGCATACTCGTATCTTCACCCAAGACCCCATCCTGCTCTGTGTGACAGCATTTGATTACTTACATCTTTTTGTTCATATGATTTCAAGTCTGGTGGTCCCTCAATGACTTAGCAATTACTCACCCTTTGTTGGTTAAGTACATAATGGTATTTAAACTAACAAGCTCAAAACTGAGCTGGGCAAAAACCCATTAAGAGCTAAGTCTAATCATTATGTAAAGGATGCATGCCTATATAACTTATATTTTTAGTCGTATCCACATTTCATCTGTATCCTGACAGCGGTCATTTACATAAGCACGAGAGAACACCTAGACACCTGTATCTATTCATGAGCATTCCATAAAATTATGCTGGCACAAGCATATGTTAACCACACACATTTAGCTAAGCATGGATTTATTTACACTATTTTTGGCTGGCTATTATTACTGATTTATTGGCACTTAGTTCAAGTCCAAGAATGCAGAGATCTTGATTAGTGCCTCATACGTGCCAAAAAGGTATGTACACCAAAGAAATCTGCTCTTTCTCACATTTCATATGGCATTAGCATCACATTGGGAACAATTGAGGTGTAGTCTCAGTTTGCAGCTGGCGTGAGCGAGCAGTAAATGATTCTTTAGATCTCAGAAAAATTAGTTCTTAGATTTCATGAGCTCCTGTTTTGCAGCAGTGAAGCAACACTCACTCATATGAGATCAATATCACAGTTAAATTGGCCTCAGTTACACATAAAAGGAACTTTTAAATGAATTGCATTAATGATACTGCAAGATTGAGAGATTCAAATGATTAATCTAGATCAGTCTTGGGTGTAATTCAATATGGTTCATAAATAAAATTACCACAGGAATTGCCTTTTTTATGTTTGTACACTTCATATTATTTTTACTGCTGACAAGCTGATATATATTACCTGATCAAGACATTGTGCAACAAGGCAAGCACAATTTAGAGCATCTTTGATATGGGTCATCCAATTAGATGATTCCAATCGAGACAGCCATCGATCCATTGAAGTTGACGTGTCATTACTAGCTGTAATTATAAAATGGCAATCATTTACACGTGCACTAATCTAATTTACTATAATCAATGGATTCAGGCATGACTTCTTGGACGCAATATATTATGGAATAAATAACATGCACACAGTACATAATTCCACATAACAAATTTATTGATGACTCTGGTTTAGACTTATCCAGTCTCTGAAGATGACTGGATAAGTTGAAACCAGGGTTGTAAATAAATTTCTTATTTGGAATTAAAAAGTTTATGACACTTATTCTATAATACAGGAGAAATAGCAAAATCCAAGGGACTGAAATTTTTTCACTTTGTTATATGGAGAGTTAGTTTTCCAGAGGCGCACTGCACACTGTGTCACACAATGGGGAAAATCTTCTACTATGGAAAATAGCCACTTGGCTGCGGAATACATACATCTACTATCAGAATAAAAATTATGCATATGAATTTTCACTTCAGTTACAAGAAAGCTGTTCAATCAATATCAGTGTGATTGATATAAAATTTTAGCTTGTTTTATGCCATGTTGTAAGGTATGAGACAAAAAGTTTTTATCTCTTTTTTTTCAAATGGTTTTCAGGCATAAACAAATAAAGTGCCTGTTTTTTCACCTTCTGGCACAAACCTGAAACTTTAAACCTCTGCAAAACCACAATAGGGATACTTATTAGCATCAAACTTTATCATTATCTGGAATAATCTTTTATCAATAGTTTTGCCAACTCTTATTCTCTTTAAATTTAAGCAAAAGAAGCTGCATAAAATGTAAAATGAAATTCTCTCTTCATCAGAGGGCCATATGTAATCGAAGATTGCACCATTGTCAAGCTCTTCCCTATTTTATGAAGGAGCAATTAATGCTAAAAATGTTAAGTTTTTGGACGATATTACTGATTTTTATTTATGTCAAAACCTGCGGTTAAGTGAGGTGCATTATAACAGGATTTAGCTGTATATAAAAAAATATCATGTTACAACATTGCCATCTGTAACATTCTGGTGGGAGTGAATTTGGCATTATTGTACATTCATCCCTTGTAGGCTCACTGGACAGGGATTGCTGAAATCTCTTTCCCATAGCCCTTATGAGAGTAAGAAAAGATATACGGTCCTTACACAGTCAATAGTCGAGTATGTATGTATCTATGTAACTGAAATGTAAACTCGAAACTCATTTTTATTCGATATCCTTGTCCAACTTTTATAGCTTCTGGCTTAACTCTCAAACTTAGTTTTTTTTTACAACTGACTATTGGAAAAGGAGCTATGGCAAAGATGAGCTATGTTTTGCTTTTCACCAATTGTGGCATTGAACTTTTGCAAAAAATGCCTTGAATTTTATTTAGGTGGCGTGCAGTTTATTGAATTAAAAGTAGCCCTTAATTGTTTTATAATTGCTAATATTTATAGTTTTGCAAATATAATTATTTCAACATCAAATCTTTAAAATCACAATCTCAACTTTCTTCAATAAAAATGGTTGAAAGTTATAATAATTGGGTTGTTTTAACTCTTTAAATCACATCATAGTCACATAATAACTCTTCTCAAATACTGTAGATATAAGTCATCTTGAATGGAACCTGTTTAAATTATGAATCGAAGTATAAGGCCATTGGAAGAGTAAACCTTTATAGAAATAAATGCAATTATACTATGGTTTACATTGGGTATTTTAAGGCGTTACTTTGTGGAAGCGATTCATAATTCATTATGGTTTACATTTATTAAGGTATTGCCATAAGTTGATACTGAACCAAATCACCAAAGTTTACACCTTTATAAGAAAATATAATTTGAATCCTTAAATGAACCTTTGACAGCTTTATTGCAACTTATCCTGATTTCTAAATTCAAATCTCCCACAAAGAAGACTGAAGTCATGTGGTACCTACTTCCTCTTATCTTCTAACGAAAGTTATGAATGGCTTGTTTCTACAGAATCACTCATCGGCTCCAAAATATCTTACTCTACAGCCAGCCAAAATAAAATAAAACAAAGTTTTTAGCAAAAAGATGCTATGAAGAGGTAAACTTAGTGGTGAACGAAGGATGGGGCCAATCATTCACTTCGTTGATCAGGATTTTTTGTAAAATGGGAATGCATTAATGAGAGGTATTCACCAATGCATTTACATAGGAAATTGGCTGGGACCATAGCATTCGTTTATTTAACAGGATTTCCCTTAGATAAGGATTTTTCTATACTAATTTTCTATTTTTTGATAATTTTTTCATTTGGAATTAGTAAGCTATTTCATTTTATACTGTACATAGCCAGAATTCAAGTATTTCATCTTCCAACTTTCTTGTGGTACAACTGCTTTATATTATTAACAATATACATAATGTGTAGAGGTTGTAATGACACCTTTCAGGGTGAAGATGAGAGATGTGGAAGCAACAAAATGCCACATTCTACGGATTCCATCTATCAAAAATGTTAACTAAATAGTAAAGTTAGTTAGGTGCTACCTATATCAGGTCTATCCTTTGTCTTACAGAATATGTATTATAAAAGATTCATCCAATTTACTTACCTTCAACTAATTTGCCAAGGCATTCTAAGAGACCATTATGTCGGTCAATTGGTTTGTGGACCCGCCGCCACTGGGGATAATGGATGTCAAGTTCAAAGCCACCGCCTTTGGACTGAAATAAAATTA
>WURS02443350.1:0-14752 GCA_011762765.2 Rhinocypha anisoptera
AACCGATAAGAATGGATATCCGACAGAAAAAGTGGAGTAAGTAATAAGAGGACTTAGTAATAAAATGGGACATTTTTCCATGCGATGGATGTGTGTGGTTAGCGTCATGCGCGGCCGGGTGCCGATGAAAATAATTTGAGTGCATTTCGTGGAGGAACCGTGTGGTACCAGCGAGGTGGTTGTCGGAACGTGAAGACATTTGTACATTCTTATTCACCGTCTTATTCACCGTACAATAAAAGCGTGACGCAGTTGGCAAATTAATTCACTTTCAATAATTTGTAGCAAAAACGGATAGTAAAAGTAAATGGACTCAGATGGAATTGGTTGTTAAATACGAGACTCGTACTATGCCAGATGTGAAATTCTAGATAAACGCAGCAGAAGAAGGTTAAGAAAGGAATTTTACAAAAAGCTAGAATGATGGCGTGTAGGATGTTTGCAGAGAAGAGATATTCATCATCGATAGGGCGAGTTACGGTGGTTTTTGTGTGATGTTCATCAGAAACAGAAAAATTAAGTAGGTTACCAATCATCAATTAATACATCTAATTCTACGAAGTTCCCCGCAAGCCACAGCAAGGACGTGGTAGGGGTGAGTTCACACCAATTCCACACAGGGGGACACTCATTCAAAATTATTCGCCGCGAAAGCAATTTCTTACGTGCAAAACAATCAATGACGCAATAGTATTCGATTAATATGGGGACAATGTTATCAATCATAGGTATGTTTATGAAACATGAAAGATAACTTCCAAATATGTATACTACCTGTCCTAATTATCCTCTTCGCGTTTGCGATCGTATTGTTCTCTAAGATTCTCAGTAGGATGTCGCATTTTATACTGTACAACACAAGAGGCGAGATTGAGCGGGAATACATCTTCAGAATGTTTAGGAGCCCTCTAGGTATGGGAGAAGGAGAATGAATTACTCCTACACTCCCACCCCCCTCCGATAGCCTCGGGGCATACGAACATTGCAATAGTTCCGAACGAGAGAGTTCTCAAGCGAGAGGTTGATGCGACACTATCTGGAATGGAGCCAGGAGGAACTAAAGTCGCCGACGAAATTGAATCGAAGTCGGGACCACACCCGGTTGAAAAGGAAAGAATGTTCTCTTGAAAAAGTATAATTTCCTTAATGTTTGCACAGGTAAAGCCGTGCGATTTCTATTCTCAGCGTAGTAATCATCCATGATTGTTGTATTATTAATAAATACTATAGAAATTCGATGGTATTAGACTCAACTTTATGTAACTTGGTTATGAGAAACAAAACTGTGTAATTCCACAACACGCCTATTTATTGAAATGACTGTGATAAAGTGATCTTAAGAACTGTATTTCCACAAAAAATTATTTTTATGGAGACACAGTTTTTAAGATCATTTTATTGCAAAATGGACTTCCACATAGTTGAGCCTGAAACCCTTAAACTCATTGAAACCACTGGTTTCGTCAAATAGGGTGGAGATACCTGAAGGTGTCAACTATTCGACGAAACTGGTAGTTTTATTTTAATATATTGTGGAGTACCAAAGTTTAGTTGCTTCTGTTCAACCTCCATGTAGTTTTACATAGCCTGTAGGTTAATAGGAATGTAAGGCGTCCATATTTCTACTCTGCAGCTGTGGGTATGACCATTTTTCAAATAAGACTTATTTATTGTTGATATTAAAGTTATAGTAATCATTGCTTTATATATTGTCTATAGAAATTTTTATCTGTCCAATAATGGCTCCCTTGTGTTACAGTATCTCTTCTTCCTTATAACCTTCATATTTTGGTGTACGGCCCTTTGGTGTTCATTTGGTCTTACTGGGATTGGCCGTAACCTGCCCTCAACCGCTTTTATGCTCCCGGCGAATCCATTGTACTTCATTGTGCATCCGATTCATCTGGTTCCACTTCCCTTGTAGTTATCCACGTAGCGTTTCCTCTTTGTATTATTTCCTATGCTTTCTCCTTATCCTTTTTTTATATCCCTTTGATCACCACCTTTCATTTCCAGTGCCATCTTTCGGAGGCAACCGCAATTCTTCCCCTGTTCTTTTTTGTGTAGCTCTCTTCGCACAAAAATATTTTCACATACTGCTTCCATAGCAGTACCTCCTGTGAGGGCAGAAGTTGCGTCTTCATAATGAGTGTACCCAAAGCCCTTGAGCTATTCAGAACCTTTTGTCCTTCTTGATCTCTACCAACTCACGTTATGCTGCTTTCAGCGACGCCGCAAGTCGTGGTGTTACGACTTGTGGCGATTCGGTCTCGTACCCCAATCACACGCCCCGCATCGAATCTGTCGATTCCTTTATCGTAGCCGCCATGATTCAAGGGCCACAAATCAACCCAAGTTAGAGTCAAGCAGCGAGGAATTTCGCAAAAGTTTTCTGAAGTTCCATCCCCAGTTAGGAAACTGAAAAAAAAAACTCGGAGAATCACTTCCCCGGGACTGCTGCGATTGAATCGGTTCGTTCGTTAGGTGAAAAGTGCGAGTATTGAAAACCTCTGTGGGTCAAGGAAGAACTTCCAACAATCGTCTTTCGCCTCTTTGTGTTTGGCAAAAAAAATATTCCTCCTGCCTTTGAGACTCGATGAAAGAATGTTTATCATCGTTGAGATACGGAAATACTGCTTTAGAAACAACTGAGGAAGAACATTTTGAATAAGGGAAAGAGAAAATAGGAGAATATTTTCTATCTGGGATTCTTCTCGGTATTTTTATTTGTTTTTGATGTTTTGAGGGTCCTAGCGGAATTCTCTGGAGTCGGACCAGCAGAAAAAATCAGGTACTTTGTGACCAATGTTTCCAAGTCGCAAAACTACATTACAGTGGAGATTTTTCTAAAGCGAGCTAGATTTTCCATAGGAAAGAAACTAATCGGAAATATTCAGTACTCAGGTCCCTAAGAAATAATACGAAAGATTGCCATTTGCGCGTTTCGAACGAAAACCAAAATTTCGTCGTCAGATTTAATACGAGTATCTTGACTCTGGGAGAAGAGCATATTTTACGTTAGTAAAAATACAACAACAATGATTGTCATTTCACCTTGCAGATACAAATCTTAAGTTTCTTGATGGAGGACGACCCAATAAAATACTTTGAAATAAATTGGGTTCTTAAATAAGGCATAAACCTCATTGCGACCAAGAAAAAAGAAGGAAAAACAAAAAACGAGTAATATTATTTTCATAATAAGAACAAAATAAAACAATAAATAGCCTTGAGCTCGTTTCAGTTACTCTAAAGGTCCACCGAAACCCGTGCTATGGGAAATAGTAAACCAATTCGGCCAAATGTACAATATATATATGAAAAACATCGAAATAGAAATGGCTGCCGTACACCCATGACCAGCTTTCGTAAATGGAACTTTGAGAAAATGGAGCAGGGTCTTCTTACCTGTAACCTTTCGGTCCATATGTGTCTCGAGCGAAAGGTTGACGGTTGTTGTCAAATTTTCTGACTCATTTCTCGAGGAAGGATTGAATTAATTGTTAACGGAAGATGTCGACGAACGCATTTCGATTGATCGAATTTCATTCGATATCTTTCCAAGGGAAGGTTCCGTGTCTTCCCGTCGTGTTCATTTTGTTGCCGGGACGAGACCGAGCTTGGGTCCCTCCTACTTCCTGGCATGGCACTGGGAGGACGGAAGAGAGCGGGCGTTCGCTCCGTCTGCGAATTCCGCCTTCGCTCCCCGCCGAAATGCATGTTCGCGTGAGGCGCCAGCAATGGCTGTATGGCGAATCACGGTGCCTTGGGAAGGGACCGACGAGATGAGACTGTACCATCAGCGCCGAGCTCCTCCCCCCGCTCAGTAAACAAAAGAGCAAAGCCGGAATCAAGCGGAGTTTTATTTATTCGCGAGGGGAAGAAGAGGATCTCTCCCGACGCCCGTGACCAAGTTATGTACTAATATTTCTTTTCCCTCGTCAAGGCACCAGCTTTTTTTCGACGCCGCGTCCTACCGTTGGTCTCCAAAAACTTGCGTCGCGACGGCAGTGCAGGGGTAAGGGGGCTCCAAGAGAGAAAAAGTTCATAAAAGGAAATCAAAGAGGGAAACAAAAACGTTTCAAGTGTTCATTTTCTCATAAAAGGTCACTACAGTAATTAACTGACGTTGCCCCGTAAGACGTGGCAATTGCCGCTGACGCTGTACTTCAATTAGTGGTCTGTTTTAAGATTTAGGATTGGGACTGCCAATGACGTTACAGAAAATGGTGGTCTTTCCCAAAAGTCAACTACTACGGCGTGAAGTTCAGTTTGAATTTTTATAATAATTTGTTTTTTAATGACTCGTCTGAAGACCACGGACTAATATTTTCGCCTGACAGTTCTCAACAGTTAACCACCGCTACTCGAGTCCCTCAGTTTTTCGAGGTGTCTCGTGTACGTTGTATATTTTCAACCGTTTCCACTCCTCAAAGTCCGGCTGGTTGCTGATGTTGCGATAAAAACCCAGGTGGAGGGAAAATTCGATGAACGGGGGCGTGGGCGTAGCGATGCTGACAGCGCATGCACGAGTGAAGGGGTTGTTGCATCGCATTTCTTGCGTGCCGCTCTCACCTCGCTATCTGATTCGAGCTCCGGGAGATAAATGATTTAATATATAGAGTGAATATATACGCATAAATAATAATATGCATATGTTCCTCTCCTTCCCTCGTCCATTACTCCGATTCGTTCGTGGGGTGTGCGTATGTATGTAAGGGTGGAAATATCTCCCAGCGCACCATCGAGACAGCCGTGAGAAATTCACGAGGGGAAGGTTTCGTCTGCCCTTCGCTCTGTCTCAGCCCGATAAAGCAGCGCTCCGTCTGCCGCTGAAGAGCGACGCGCAGCTCTGATGCTTCGCACACACCCCGGGATGCCACCGCCGCTGTGGGTCGCCTTCACATCCTCCCCCACTGGCCATGCTGAGCCCGAAGGCGTCTTTACTTTCCAAGGCCTCGTTTCTCCGCGAGCGCCCCCGCTTCTGCACCCGTAAACGGCAGTGGAGGAAGGGAAGGCATGGGTGGGTGGGTGGTGGTATGGAGGATAAATCAGTGGGCAATACAGCCCCTCATTCACTCTCTCTCTCGTCAAAGAAGACGGAAAAAAGAAAAGAGAGAGAGATTCGATTGCATTATACCGATTTGGTGTAACCTTTTATTTGTTGTTCAAGAAACATTTCGGTACATCTTTATATAGTAGTTTCAAGAATGTGTATATACGAGGGTAGTCCCAGAAGTACGCGACCTGACGTATAGACAGCGGTTGTTGTTTGAAAAAATTTACTGTGTTCGAATGTTTCAACCTTATAAAGGTCAAGTTTGAAGTTTGAAGACGCTACGTAGTTTAATATTTGCTTGACAACCATCAATAGTGAACGCTCTGAGTGAATTTGTAAACATGGAAAAAGTTGGTCATCGATTCGTGATACTATACTTTCATTTGAAAGATCTCAGTCTAACCGATAACAAAACAGGAGCTAGATTTTACTTTGGGGGAGTCTGCTCCTTCGTTTACTATAGTAAAATATTGGATGACCGAGTTTAAACGAGTCAGGACGAGCTGCTAAGACGAGCATCGCAGTGGTCGACCAAATGAAGTAACTACGCAAGGAATGATGAAAAAAATCCACAAAATGGTATTGGATGATCGTCGACTGAAAGTGCGCGAAGCTATCAGACATGATAGGAATGTCAAAAAGTGCTTCGCATCGCATATTGACTGAAAATTTGGACACTATAAAGTTGTGCGCAAGTTCAGTGCCGCGATTACTCACAATGGAACAAAAACAGCGCCGTGAGGATGTTTCAGTCAAGTGTTTGGCGAAGTTTTAAAGCAATAAAACCAATATTTTTCGCCGATTAATACCATGGGTGAAACATGGGTCCATCACTTCAAACCTGAGACGAAGGAACAGTCAAAACAATGAATTGAAAGGGGAAAATCTGCTCTAACGAAGGCAATGACAGTTCCATCAGCAGGCAAGGTTATGGCGTTCTTTTATGGGATGAGCGTGGGATAGTTTACATTGATTATCTTCAGAAAGGAAAAACAATCAACGGCGAGTATTGTGCGAACTTATTGCAGCGTTTAAGTGATGCAATCAAGAAAAAACGGCCGTATTTAGCGAAAAAGAAAGTTTTATTTCTTCAAGACAATGCACCAGTTCACATCCGTTATCGCGATGGCAAAAATCAATTAGTTAACGTCTGAATTGCTTCCTCACGCAACGTATTCTCCATATTTAGCTCCCTCGGATTATTTTGTTTCAAAACTTGAAAAAAAAGATTTGGTTGTAATAGATTTGCCACTAATTAGGAGGTATTATCTGCGGCTAATGGGATATTGACGAGTTTGACGATTCTCACTATAAAACATAGTATCGGAGCTCTTAAACATCGCCGGGAAAAGTGTATCGAGTTAAAAGGAGACTATGTTCAGAAATAAAGACATTTTTTCGCAAATTTTTAACGTCTTCTTTGCAAGGTCAGGTATTTCTGGGACTACCCTCGTATATTAGCGAGCTGCTTTTTTTTGCAGCCTCCTGCTAGATGCCTACCTGAAACCTCCATTGAGTCTATATTTTCTGAACACTTTGTTTTACGCTTAAGGTTAAGCTCTCCTTAGCTTCTGAATCTCTGCGCGTCGTTCCATAATGCCTCTTTTTTCCTCCTTCAGGCTAGATTTTTTAACATTTCTCTTTCTAACTTACTCTCTCCTTTTTAATGTTCCTGCTGTTCGGATTACTCCTACAAATTTAAGTCTACGTAATACCCTGCAAGCCTCCGAAAGGGCTTTTGGCTTGGAGTGAGCCATCGCCAAGCATGAATTCCCGCATGCAAATATTAGAAATCATCCACCACGCAGGAATCGCAAAACATTCGGTTACAAAACAACATTCAATTATTACAGGGAAAATTCGCCCAATGTGGCCACATTTAAGTCCGTTGCAAGATGACTCCTAAATATGTAGACTTCTTATTTTAATCGTTCTCCTCACACTAGCGATTGCATTTATTTTTTTCATCTCCAGAGGAAAAATATAAATTTTTAATCCGTTCGTCCAAATATCTTTCTTTCCCTGATTTTACATACGTGATCTGATCTTCCATCGCAAGACGGAGTTTGTAATGTGTTATTCACATTTTCGGAAAAGTGACACGTATCATATTTGCGTAGTGAATTTAACATGCACTTCAACCAACTTACGAGTTAGTCTCTTCTCTGACTAAACAAACCACTACGTTCGTTTTCGTCGCCGCGAAATGTTGACGTGAAAAGTTCACTCCGATATCCGTCCTTTTTCGAAAGTTTCCGTTGGTCGCCTTATTTAGCGCCCCCGAGACGCGCCAGCCGCCGGCGCCGACACCCGATTCGCGACGGCGGCGTCTCTTCCGACGACTCCGCGGTGGCAGGTGGCGAAACGCCGCCGGAAGAGTGGAGGGGGGGGGGAGGGGGGGGTCGGGGGAGCTGGAGGTGAGGCAGACGGACTCTGGTCGTCAGGTCGCCCCACGGGTATTACAGCGGGCGGTGAGGGAAGTCCCTTCACATGCCCCGAGGAGGGAAGGAGGGCGCCCGGAACAGTGCCGCGCTTTGCCGCTCCGTCAACCACGAGATCTTGTATTCCCCCTCCACCTCTCCGGCAGTCCCTTCACTTCCCCCCCCCCTCCCCCCCCTCTCTCTGGCGGTCTAACTCATCACTGCGCGAGTGAGGAATAGGGCTCCAGTTGGCCGTCTACCTCCTCTCCCCCAACAACCATCCTCGACTCTCTTTCCTCGAAACCCCCCCACCCGACACCGCTCCATAAAACTCTCGCCCCCTTAAACAGACTCGACGCCTATATTTGACCACTTTCCGCGGCTGCATTATGTGCCACAGTTCCATGGTCAGCATGGACGTAACACGAGAAGCATGGACTTTCGGTCAGGACTGCCAAAAAGCTGTGTTTATTAATTTATGTATTAAAAAAACCTTGTGCCCTTTTTGGATATTTTGTTAAGTTGTTTGGCATAATAATAAAAAAAACCAGAGTAACAGAAGCTACATTGAGGATAAATTCCAATAGTAACATATTTTCTGGTAAATGGCGAGGAACAATTATATAGCGCGCATTTAAAAAGTCGTTTCCTGAGATATTTGCATAATTTTGCTTAATTTTAAATGTTTCTTTAATGATTTTATGTAACGCTTAGCTAGTGTTATCTTGAAATAACCCTTACTGTTGGTCATTGAGCGAGGAAATAAATTATTCTATATGAATTAAACAAATTGAGGTAACTTTGATATATATCTACAAAACACGACTGGTTTAGAAAGATTATCGTCTTCATCATCGTTCGAAACCGGTCGTGGCTCATCTTTCGGTTCTGTGGAAACGTATCAAAGTTACAGCCTCTATTTGTATAATATTGGAATTTCAACAGGGGGATGGCCTCCTCAGTGAATTCTATTTTACATGAAGTACCACAGGCATTCCAATAGTAATTACTTTGTTATTTGTGACGCCATGAAATCTATCATTATCTACGCTGCGATCGATCCGTTGGATTTTTTTCACTGGATTGTGGAATTTCTTAACAGAACTTGAGGGGAAAAAGATGGTTTTCGTAAATAATTTGGAGATTGGCAGATTATAGAAACGCTAGAATCTGTAGAAAACGAATTTGGAGAGGAAAGGGAAGTTTCTTCCGTTGTGAGATAATGAAATCTATCGAACTATCCGAATGTGTCTTGGGAAGTGAATTTAATGTGGGTGAAAAGTTCTCGGGCTTCACACCGGGTCAGATCCTCCATGTTCCTCTCCAACGTTTCGATGTACGACTCGCCCATCGTCCTCAGGGATTCAGGAATCTTATTCGCCGGGAAAACATTAGATTATACATCGTGAATTTAATGGATTCGAATAACATTTTTAATCCCACGTTTCGATGTGATTTCTTTCGAAGGGAACATGATTTCCTTTTTCAATTCGTTCTTCCCTCGCATTTTGTTCGTAATGTTTTTTTTCTGCGATTGTAATGATTTCTTATAAAGAATTAACCCCAAATTTTGAATGGTTTGTGTATAATTACTGAAAGAAGTACTACATGGATGTTATAAGAATTGGATATGTAAGAGATTGCTGCTTTCACAATATGTGATGTGAGTTGTTGAGTCGTTTGCCTCTACGTTTGATTTCCAATAAAACGAGATCTTCCGTTGTACATACATCGAGAAATCATATTTTAAATCATTTTTCTATAATTTTGTATAGATAACACACGTGTTATGTGCCAGTATATGCGTTAATATAAAACCAAGAGGCACACCGTACGGGAGTTTAATGTTGCTCGTGGCGTTTAAGCAAGGGTTTAAGAACGGCGAGGGAAAAGGGGGATCCCAGGGAAGGAAACAGAAGCAGAGAAAATAAATCTTGCGGCGATTTGGTTGAATAGGGATCGTCGTAAAGCGACAACCTAAATTTCGGTAGTGTTATCTTCATAAACTATTCTCCATTGCCGGTTTAAAGTTTAAACGAAGTTTCGTAAAAGCTGAGGACTGACAATACCGTCTATAACGCATCTTTGTCGTCTTTTACACACATTTTAGTTCTGTGTCATGATGGCAGAGGAGGGATATATCAGGAAAGGGAAAGAGTAGCTTGTGTAAGATTGGCAGATAACATGGCAGTTTAAGACGAACCAAAGAGGAATTAGCTATTGTCATGAAATCTTAATAGTATAAATGATAAGATGGATAAAAGAAGACAAAGTGTATGGCTGTCGCAGGAAAATTAGAAAAAAATTGAGGTCAAACTGGAAGAGGAATGCTTTTTGCCAGTTGGAAAGAGCCAATAAGTGTCTAGGCTGTGTGATAACTTAGTTTATGTCTTGTTTAACGGAGATAAGAGGAAACTGATTTCAGAGAGAAAGGAAGCCACTCTGTGGACCGTTGAACGAAGAATTAAAGGAAAGAATGATTTGAACAAAAAGAGCGGGAAGAAGATGAAAAAATACTGGTTACCTTAGAGATGTGGTTGTGGATCTATGTGAAAAGAGTGAGTTTGAAAGATAAGGTGTGAAACGTGGTGTTGAGGAGAGCAGGCGAGAAAAGCACTCTGTTGGAAACGATTAGAATATGAACGAAGAACTGGATTGCACATTTCCTGAGAACGGATAGTTTCTTAGCCGTTTGTATAGAGGGGTTGGTGGAAGGAAAGCGGGGAAGGGGAAGGAAAACCAATGAAATGTCGGTTAACATCAAAGTAGGCGGAAAATACGTGACACTAATGCGATTTGCTCACTGAAATGGAGGAAAAGTCCACGGAGAACACCTGTTAATTAAGAAAAAAAACATTATACTGATTATGGTATTGAAGCTGAACAAGTGGCTCACGGACGGTGACGCAGCGATGTTGACAGCGCTTTTTTTCCCCAACAACCACTTGGGGGGGATTTCAATTGTTCATCTTCCCCGTCTGCCGTACTTAAAAATTGATGAAACCTATCAGGAAAGTCTGGACTAAAAATCCTTCCGAATAGACGCAAAGTAGAATTGCTGGAAGGGATAGGATTGAGGATCGTACCAATAGGGAATATATAGCCCAGCGAATAGGAAACCATAATTCCTCGAGATTACGAGCGTACGATTGGACGTAGGAGCCAAAAAGTTTTCGTTATTCATTTGCGGGCATAGATGTTTTTTTTCAAGACTAGGTCCCTTCCATTTCCTCCTTTACTTATTCGCCACCATCTTTATAAAATTCAAAGCCTTGATCGTAGGGGACACTCATTGAGTGTTCGTGTTTTGAGTTAACTATAAATACATCCATTTCCTCAACGTTTTTCTAATAAGAAGTAAGTAACTTCAAATAGACTCAATGATGTCACGAAAGTTAGCGTGCCTGAAATCATTTCAGATTTTCGCTCTACGTATCTCCACAACTGTTTTTTTTATGAAGCTCCATAAATATCTATTCCAATGCAGGTGATTGCAAGTTCCACAATAGTATTGTACTCCACAATCGTCGTGCGTTCGTGGGATTGGAAGCAATATATAGGAATTGCAATCGAATATTGGCGTTGATAGGTGGTGACGAACCAAACGTACCATCTGAGGTTCGAGCCACCCAGTAGTACACGCCCTTGCGGCGGCTTGCAGAGGAGTAATGCGTTGACGTCGTAATTATGAACCAATAAGTCAGGTGGCTTATCAGATTGTGAAAAAGCGATATTACGAGGAACACAACCAATGTCGAATGGGATAAGCTCCGTTTTATTTTAAAATTTTAAATATTTTAATTGAGGTAAGATTAGAATCTTCCTTGAGAATTCGTTACAAAAAATTTTACTTATTTTTTATGCATCATTATTTATATTTATATTGATATATTTTGTTTCATTTTTTCATGAATATTTCATTGATTGATTTCGTATATTTGTGTATTTGTATATTTTTTAACTTTCCAGATAAGGAACTCGGCAAATTTTATGTTCTACCATTCCATTCAGGTGGGAAGATTATTTTTACTCGTTTATCATAAGAAATACATTCATTATAAAAATCATTATTTAATTATAAGGATTAATAATAAAAAATACATAGAGAAAAATTTCAACTACCAGTTACACGTCTGCCATAAACCCTTTTTGGTTATGATATTTGTCCGATGAGAGAGAAAAATATTTTCCTCCGCCACATTTGCAAATCTCATATTTGATTGAATATCACGACATCGATAACTAGTGTCACGTTGGCTATGACTTCATGTCTATATTTAGTAATGGCTTCATGGTTCCGTATCACCTCCGGGACAATAAACACTCCGATTGTGTAAGACCTTAGGTATAAAAGGCATTAGAAAGGGATTGCTTTGGCTCGAAAGATTTGGATTCTCTTTCGTGCCTTATTGTTAACAGTCGTAGTAAGACACGAAAGTTGAAAATTCTGCACTAACACGAGGAGTAGCCGACAAATCATTAGGATTAATTATTTCAAATTGGTGGAAAGATTTTTTCGGTGTATCTTAGCTCTGTCCGCCTCAGGAGAGACATGCGCTGTCGTATAAATGTCGTTACAAAAAAATGAAGTTTTCATGGTAAGAGAAAATCTGGAAAGAAAATCACAGAAGGAAGTGGACAGACATGGGAGGCCAAGAAACCTATGGAAGAACCAGGTGGCAGCGTGACACGAAGGAATTGAATACCACGGAGGTGGATACCGATGAGGGAAAAAAGCCGGCTCATTGTGTCAGCGCGTCAGATTACCATCTTGAGTATGAGGTAGAGATGGGCGATTCCGATTCGATTCACTCAGAAATCGATTATTTTAATACGATTCCCGAACATTTTGAATCTATTATTGTGATCCGCTTCTGATTCGATTCATTCCCTTTCCGATTCATCTACATCTACATAATACCCTACGATTCGATCCAGTTCACATTCCGATTCAATTACGACTGCAATTTAGTTACGATTTCGATGTAGTTACGATTCAGTACGATTCCGATTCAGTTATGATTTCGATTCAGTTACGATTCCTATTCAGTTACGATTCCTATTCAGTTACGATTCCGAGTCAGTTACGATTCAGTAGCAACTAGTTCACAGTAGGTTGAAGTATAGGTTAAACCTACTTTGTAAATTTGAGGCAGGTCACTTGACCGAAGATTTTTAATCGCCATACTACAAACCTGGTTTAACTAATGTGCCTTAATGCAACTACATTGATAAATTTTGGGAAGAAAAATAAATGAAACTTCGAATATTCCACTAAATAAATTTACTCCACGACCTAGGTTCCGATAGTTCGTGTCACCTTCAGGTACAAATCGAAACCTGGGTCGTGCAAATTAATTTTTTAATTACGAAAATCGGGAAGTTATGGAAATTACGAAGTTCATTCTTCCATCTTAGAAAAATCAGTAAAGAAAACTCCAAAACTGGGAAACTTATTTTGATAAATTGTCCCGGCGTGAATTGAATATTGTTTAGTTAGTCAAATGTTTTACTGGTAATTTCTTGCTCGGTGGATAATTTTTAATGGGTATCTGTACGTGTTTACCCGGTGTTGGCTCAACCCCTCCCACGCGCACTTGAGGCGGCCTGCAGGGCATTATGCAGACATGCTGCGGATGTAAATTCATGGAGGTAGACTGTAGACAGATATAATACTTTACATTTCTTCCTCGTTCAATTATATTTAGCAATAGATATGATCCCAAGTGTAAAGAGGATAATTAGGATAGGTAATGCTCAAATTTTTTTGTTATCTTTAATGTGTCTTAAATATATATATTGATATCATTGTCCCCGCATAATTAAATATAAACATGTTACTGATTGTTCTGCATTTAAGTAGTTTTATTGCGCGGTGAATAATTTTGAATGAGTGCATTTGGGAATGTATCTACATCTACATAATACCCTGCAAGCCACCACAAGGGCGTGTGGCAGGGGGTGAGCCACCACCATACATACACATGCACTCTCAATGCACATGATACAAGTCATGCATTACGCACAAAAAGAAGAAACTATTATGCAAAACCTAGTAATACGACAACTACAAAACATGCTGGACAATGTCAGACCGCTCACAAGCATGCATCACAACTAAAAAATGTCCTTACGAAGTGCAAGGTCAAGATGAGCAGCATCGACCTGAACATTATTTTCTCCTGAGACTAAAATATCCTGTGCGAAGAGTCCATATATAACAATCCTACAATTATCCTACCTGTGCTCCTAGTGTTCCAATGATTCCTAGTGTTACCTCCCGGTCCTTCAGGGACTATTATCCCCGTTTCATTATTTCGTAGTCTATTTTGGTGACAAACCTCCAGTGCCCAGTGCCAAAGTACCCAGTGCTGTTATATATGATATGTCCGAAGTTAATTAAAATACCAAACTAGCTCAGCTAATTCACAAATTTCATCGTTGATTTTTATTGGTATATTTTTATCCTTATGTTTGAATGTAGATCTTTCTTATTGCTAAATACTCCTGTGCAAAATGGCAACTCTGCTGCCGCTGTTTTCCAAACAAATAAATGAATAACCTCAAACACTTACATTGTCACTTACGCTATCTTCTCATATTTTTGTTGGGCCGTTCGATTCGTGCAATCGAGGTTTCGGCTCGAGATTAACGTTAATTTCTGCTTCGTTTCAGGTGAGAGCGGCAATGGCCTCGAGGAGAGCACACCTCCACCGGGCCCTTCTCGTCGCCCTAACCGTCACTCTTTTGGGTCGTCGTGCATCCGCCGCACCAGGTGAGAAATATTCCCGTCGCGATTCCGATGGCCCCGGCTCACGGTCACCCACGGAAATCAATCTGACGTCCAAAGTCCGTGGCGATGTGCGCCAAAGACGTGAAAAACTTGAAAATTTTCGACGTGAAAGCACTCAGCTCATCAGATCTTTCTCCAAACACAAATGGACCTCTGTAAAACTGTTCCGTGAGTTCTCACTTGCGCCCGGCCTTCGCAGAGGGGCTTAACATTTTGTTCCCCCGGCAAAGAAATGAATAAATTTTCTGTTTAAGCAGGTGGTTGATTTTCAAGTCCGTTTTCACTTTTTTGACACCTAGAATGTTATATTATTTGACTCGTTGCTTCAACTTTCAGTGCACGTCAAGATTTTGTTAAGATACAGGTTTCTCAGCAGTGATATTTTCTGGCGTGATAATGGTGGAAGTTATCCATTACGGATATGAAAATCAATTGGTGAACTCCACAAATTTTTAATGCGACGACCTAGGTTTCGACATG
>WURS02443359.1:0-14751 GCA_011762765.2 Rhinocypha anisoptera
CAGCACGACTTGGTTTCGAGGTTCACTTCCGTGAGTGTCAAACCACCGTGAAAGCAGAGATCAACACGCAATGCCCACCCCAACTACTCACCCCACTGCACTGTGCCATCCGTGGAGAGTTTGGTGTGATTGTACGAATTTTGCTCGAGCTGAGAGCCAATCTTGATCTGCTCGACTACCGGAAGTTCTCCGTTCTTCACTACGCGGCACTGTCTTCGCATGAAATATTCTGTCTCGTACTGTCACAGCCCAAGATGATTAGCCGAGTGAGTTGGGTCAATGATAAAGGTGCCAACGCGTTGCATTTGGCTTGCTTCACACGCAAGTATGACAACGTGCTCGAGTTTCTCAAGTTTGGCCTCACCGTCGAGATGTTGACACTGCCACCGCCCAAAACCATCCATTTAACTAGTGAATCAAGTTTATCACAAACTGGAGTGCTCGAATCCGAACCGGACAAAGCTTTGATCATCAAGTTTACCGATCTGGACTTTAACGATCTTGACTGTCAGGTATGGTATTAAATGTTTCACAGATTTTTTCATTACAATACTTTTTAGAAAAAAATACCTTAGAATATCTTTAAATATCGAATTTAAAAAAAATCGAAGCAACTTTAGGGTTGGGTTTTTTAATACTCCTAGAAAGTGCTTTGTGGCTTGAAAACTTTACTTATTTTAGACCTTTATTATTTTTTATTTAAGAACTATTTTTACAAAAGGGACGGGGCTAAAGCGCCGTCTTCCTCTTGTAAAAAACGGCGGCGGAGCCGCCGAGGTCAAACTCGAGTTAATTTGAAGGGTTATGCAAAAAAAATTCGAATTAAATCGAGCAAGAATTGAAAAAGTTCAAATTTCGAATCAAATTGACAGAGAATTTAAAGATTTATGCACAAAATTTGAACCGAATCGGAATAAAATTCAAATCATAACACAGAAAGTTAAATTCGAATCTGTTAAGAATTCGAATCACAACAATGGAAGCACAGTGGAAGTAGCGTAATTCTAACAGTACAAAATCTGGATGGCAGAATACCCAAAAATGACTGAACATTAAACATAGGAGAGATAGTACATAGGAACATAGAACAGGGAAAACCACGGTATATAGGATAATTCATTAATATATAGGAAATTATAAAATTCAAGTTTTTTTGCCAAGAGCTTCATATTTTAATATTTTTAAAAATTGTCAAAAAATGTCTTAGGTCAAAAGTAATCTCTAAAACTCAACCAAGTGTTAAGCTGAATTCATCTGCTCTCGTAAAGTAGAGTCAAAAGGAGTTTTTGGAGCACCTGAATTGAGTCTTAAATGTGCTTTGATTTTTCTCAAATTCGACATTTAAAGGTTTTTGAGGTGTTTTTTTTGAAAAAACTTTTTTCTAAAAAGTATTGTGAGATTTTAAAAAAATCTGTAACAAATATTACACCTTACACTGTCCAGGACATTTGCTTTGGCGGTGGCCCTTTGCATTGGGTCAAACACAAGAGACTGCTCGACAAGCTAATGGCGTACAAGTTTAACCTGAATACGAAGAATATCAACGGTGATACGCCACTGCATATTATGGCCAAACGAGCCCGACTTAAGTGTGCCATCACGCTTCTATGTGCTGGGGCTGAGGTGAATGCGACCAATTTGATTGACAAGACTCCATTGCATCATGCGGTCAAACAACGAGATGTTTCAATGGTGCAAACCTTGATTGTGTTCAATGCCAATCTGAATGCCACGAAGAAGAGCGGCGAGTCGGTTCGGCACTTGGCCGCAAGCGATCCCGAAATGCCACACATTCTCTACCTACTCAGCTCGCTCGGCGCAGCGCGTTGCCCTCAGAGCCAGATCAACTGCACTTCCGGTTGCCGTTTTGATGGCGATTTTGAGGGAACCCGAAATTCGCAACTCATTGACACACCGGAATTTCTCGATCACTTCTTTCGTAACTTTCAATGTGAGAAAACTTTCGCACAAACGCAACGTAAGCGGCCATCGGCGAACAAACCAAAGAAACCGCCCAAGTTGGCCAACATGTTGATGATTGACGGTGGTGGAATCAAAGGTTTGGTTGCAATTCAGATTCTAATGGAAATCGAGAAACACTTGGAGCGACCGATTGCGGATTACTTCCGGTGGATTGCGGGTACCAGCACTGGGTCTTTCATTTCCGTCTTTCTCTCCCTGGGCTACAGTTTGGTGCAAATTCGAAGCATCTACTTTCACTTCAAGAATAACGTTTTGGTCGGAATGCGACCGTACGACTCGGAGACATTTGAAGCAAGTCTCAAGAGTACGATTGATCCAACTCTGAAGATGGAGGATTTGAAAACAAAGTACGACAAGCATGTCATGATTCCGGCTGTGCTTTTCGATCGTGTTCCCATCAAACTTCATATGTACCGGAGTTTCGAGTCACCGCGTGAGTTGTTGCAGATACGAGAACCCGAGATGCCCGGTTTCGCCAACCATCCGAGTCGAGAGCAGTTGGCCTGGAAAGCTTGCCGAGCTTCTGGTGCGGCTCCAACCTACTTCCGGTCCTATGGGCCATTCATCGATGGCGGACTGATTGCCAACAATCCAACCCTGGATGCGTTGAGTGAGTTCTACGCGTACAACCGTACTCTGTGTCACCTGGGTCGTCGAGCCGAGTCCGAGAAGCTCAATCTGGTGCTTTCGATTGGCAACGGCAAGTACAAGATCATGGAAAATGAAGTGTCCGATATATCCTCGTTCTACTCGCTCAACCCAATCGAGATCAACAACAATCTTCGCTTTATGATGCGCATGTTCAATTTACTTATTTTTGAGATATGCAACACCGACGATCACGTTGTTGACAGGTAAGAATGCAAAATATTAGAATATGTAGAATTGCGTATAAAAATTTTGGAGTTGCCAAATGTCGCGTACCAACTGGTACGGTCAATTTAAAAAAGGTTTTATTCTTTGTGAATGTAAAAGGTTACAAGCAACTCCAAATTTTGTGGTCTGCAAAAAAGAAAGAACAAAGGGTTTTTATATCAAGGCAGCTAAAAAGGTGATGAGTGAGTGCACGATGACTGGACGGTGTGTACACATGTTCTTTTTCTTGTGTCACCGAACCGTCCGCAAAGTACGTTCTACCTTTCACTTCTCTCTAATCTCTCGTTTCGGTCTGCAACACCAAATATTCCTAATTGTCTTAAATTCAATTCTAATGTTTCAGTTTTTAACCAAAAATAGTTTTAAAATAGTGTTAAAGCATTCAAAACAATGGAAATTTTCTAAAGACAACTAAATGAATTAAAATTCTTAATCAATTCGAATTTAATTTTCTGTTTTGATTCAAAATTTTAACTAATTCAAATATGTCTTTCAGTGTTAGGATTCCAATTCTTTTTCAATCACTTTTCTCGCGCATGGGCAGTAAAATTCAAATTCTTAACCAATTTGATTTTAACTTTCTTTGTTATAATTCAACTTCTCACCCGGTTTTCCATGTTTTTATACTCACTCTCTCTCCCTCCCTCATTATTCTCATTTTCTGTTTCTTTAATTTACTTTATCTTAAATTCTGATAACTCGAATTAGACGTCTAGTTATTAAAAATTGGTATGAAAGTGTGACACGCCATTTATGTAATTTTAATAAAACTAACTATCAATATTGTCACATTTTTTCGCAAATCTCGCGATTCTCTTTAACCCTTTTGCTCCCGAAGGCGCTATCGGGACGTATGTTTACTGATAATCCTTGGAATCGAAAGGGTTAATTTGATTATGTTTTTTTCTTCTACTAGAGCGGACGCGTTTTGCACCGCAGCCAAAGTACCGTTTTTCCGAATCAATCCAACCTTCACCGAGATGATCGAGTTAGACGAGCAGCAAGACTTCAAGATAGTGCACTGCCTATGGGAGACCAAGCGGTACATGTATCTCATGTCGGATGAGACCAAGATCATTGTTGACTACCTGAACGAGTACGCGCAAACAACCCAGATGGTACCACCTACTGGGAGCCTGGGTAGCAATCTCAACAGGTAAAGTTTCGAATCAAATAAAAAAATTCGATTCTTAGTGCGCATGCTCCAAGAACTACGAAGCACTGTGAAAGTTGCTCTACTTCTACTGTGCTTAACCGATTCGAATTCAACTTTCGTTGTTGTGATTCGAATTCTTCACCGATTGGAATTATAACAACCAAAGTAAGATTCGAATCAGATAAAAAAATTCGATTCTTAGTGCGCATGCGCAAAGAAAAACGAAGCATTGTGAAAGTTGCCCTACCTCCACTGTGCTTAACCGATTCGAATCCAACTTTCGTTGTTGTGATTCAAATTCTTCACTGATTCGAATCTAACTTTCCGTGTTATGATTTGAATCTTATTCCGATTCAATTCGAATTTTGTGCATAACTCTTTGGATTCTCATTCAATTTAATTCAAATTTTCGAACTTTTCTAATTCTTATTCGATTTGATCCGATTTTTTGCATATTCCTTCGAATTATTATAACTCGAGTTTGTTCTCGCCGTTTTTTACAAGAGGCAAACGGCGCTTTAGTGCCGGCTCTCTTGTAAAAATATAATTTTATATTTATTTATCAAAGTTTTAATATTTTGATAATACAATTCTCAAACATTTATCGGTTTGATATATCAATTCAATGATTTATCATGGAAACTCTACCAACAGGCCGAACAAATCCAGCTCGCCAAGCAAGAGTGTGAGCAGATATCTCAGTACGATGCAGTCACCGAGCCAGCAAACAATGCCGCAGCAAAGATCGACCAGTCGAGCACAAGCTTCGCGATCCAGACCAGCACAATCTCAAAAAACAAACAGGAAAAAAAGTACTCTTACAAGTGTGAAACGTTGAGTTTCTGAAGAATCTGGGGAATCAAATACAGACATACATTTTGGCCATTAAAACATTAATAATTGACTTATTCTTCTATATATCAACGAAAAGTATGATCGTAGATTCATGTTATAGCATTTATAGTTTTCTTTTACATTCCTCGCGCATAATAAGTAAAATTAGAATTCTTAACCTATTCGAATCTAACTCAATTCGATTCTTACTTTGAATGTGTTATTAATAATTAATTGATTTAACTTATAACTCTACAATTTCAAAAAAAAGTCTGATTATAAGCGTTGATCTTTCTAAATATTTGCTAATAAACTTGCATATTTAAATTGAAAGTTTATTACAAAAAATTATTTTGGTTTTATTTGAAAAGTATTCTTCTATAGTGATGTACTCAAACAAGTTGCTTTGTGCTCTCTCTCTCTCTCTCTCTCTCTCTCTCTCTCTCTCTCTCTCTCTGTTTAACGTTCTCTGTTTTCCTCTTTCTTATGTCACGCCTTTCTTCTACCTTTCTCTCATTCTCCTCTTTCTCGTATCACTCCGCTCTCCCACCTTTCTCTCATTATCCTCTTTCTTGTATCACTCCTCTCTCCCACCTTTCTCTCATTATCCTCTTTCTCGTATCACTCCTCTCTCCCACCTTTCTCTTATTTTCTCTTTATCCTCTCTCTCCTTTTATTCTTTTATATTTTTTAAATTTATGATATTGAACGAGTTCAATTCCAAATTGGCGGCTGTCAATAAAGAAGAAGGGTAAAATTGACTTATGGACAACTTACCTATGAAATTTGATTGAATTGCGAAGCTACTTTCTCTCTCTCTCTCTCTCTCTCTCTCTCTCTTAAAACAATAGCTACTAATTTTGAGTCTAGACCGGAAAGCATCATTAAACCCCCTCTATTTTTTATTCTTTCTTACTCTTTCACTTCCCATCACTTTCAATTGACCGCACTAATTTGAAGTCATAATTTTAAAATCGATCAGAGTAGAGATCATTTCACAACAAAAATAGGTTAAACTAGGCTAGTCTGGTTTTGTTGAACTTTCTCTCTCTCTCCCTTTCTCAACTTTCGCTTCTTCAGTGATCGTTTATTGACATTTCTGGTTATGCATAATAATTACAAGTCTCGAATCTTGCGCAAAACTCTTTCCCACTTTCTCTCTCTCTTCTCAAAACAATGCCTACTAATTTTGAGTCTAGACCGGAAAACATCTTTTAAACCTCTTCCCTTATTTCTATTTTCAATCATTCAATATTTAACGTTTCGCAAAATTAACTCGACTTTTTGATTGACCCCTAATTTGAAGTCATAACTTTAAAGACAATCGAACTTTGGTAAATAAAATAGGAAAAACTGGGTTAGTCTGGTTTGGTCAAATTTCTCTCTCTCTCTCTCTCTCTCTTACACACACACACACACACACACTCTCTCTCTCTCTCTGGTTCTATCTCTCTCTTTCTCTTTCTGTCTCTCTCTCTCCGCCTCTCTCTCTCTCTCTCCATTCAGTAATCAATTGAATCTTGCGCAAAATTCAAATTCCAAACTCACCATGCTCGAGTGACCCCTTGAAACCATTGGGTCATCATTATCTCGTCTGGGTCATCTTTCTCATCGCATCACTTTCTCTTTCTCAATCACTCTCTCTCTCTCTCTCACTCTCTCTCTCTCTCTCTCTCTCTCCTTCAACAACTTCCCATTGGCCTACTTCGGTGATCGAACCCTACCGAAGAATCAATCGATGGTCTAGACCGCAAGATCCTTAATTGAATTGACCCAATTGACTAACAACCCTTCTTCATCTTCTGGGTCACCTGAAAAAACTGGGTATATATACACCTGGGCATCTTCAAGGTAAGGGTTATATCGAGTATTGAGTCAAAACTTTCAAACTTTTCAAATCTCCAACTTTCTTTCTTACTTTTAACTCTACTTGAACCATGTCGAAGCGTCGTGGTAACAGTGAGTTGATTCAATGAGCCTTCGGATTTGATTTGAAAATTGTAAAATTCGAAATGTTTTTTCGAACTTTCAAATTTTACAATTTTTACTATCAATTTCGAATTTTGGATCATGAGGCTGATCAATCAACAGTCTCTCTCTCTCTCTCTCTTTCCTTCTCTCTCTCCCTCTCTAACTTACTTTCTCTCTTACTCTCTTACTCTCTCTCTCTCTCTCTCTCTCTCTCTCTCTCTCTCTCTCTCTCTCTCTCTCTCTCTCTCTCTCTCTCTCTCTCTCTATGTATTTCTTTCTCTTTCACTCTCTCAAACTCTTTATCTCATTTCTCTCTCTCAAACTTTTTTTTCTCTCTCTCTAACCCTCTCTCTTTTTTACTTACCCTCTTTCTCTCTAACTTACTCTCTTTCTTATACTCTCTCAAACCCTCTCTCTCTCTCTTAAACCTTCTCTCTCTCTCTCTCTCTCTTAAACCCTCTCTCTCTCTCTCTTTCTTCGACTCTATTTCGACTTATCTCTCTTTCTCTTTCTCTCTCTCTCTCTCTTAAACCCTCTCTCTCTCTCTCTCTCTCTCTCTCTTTCTTCGACTCTATTTCGACTTATCTCTCTTTCTCTCTATTATAGTTTAAATTCCATTAATAATAATTTTTCAATTTATCAATTTGTTTTTTGGTTCAAACTTAGACTCGTTTGATAACGGACAACAAAACGAGGCGAAGCGAGCCCGTGAAGCCGAAGAACGTCGCCAAGCGGAGGAACGTCGTCGACGTGAGGAGGCGGAGCGTCGCATTCGTGCCGAGCAGGAACGTCGCCGTCGTGAGGAAGAGGAACGTCGGCGACAACAGTTGCAACACGAACGTCGTCTCAACATGTCCCAGGGTGATCACCGCTATCGCTTCGGAAAGGGTTAACCCTCTCTTGCTCTCTCTCTCTCTCTCTTAACCCATTGTTAATGGAAGAGATGTGTCGAGATAAGAAGAGAAGTTATTACGGTAATACCTTCAAATACTCACTCTATATATAATTTTTATTTATATACTGCCTAAACTACTTAACCCCTATTATACTGCCTAAACTAATCTCGAATTTATTTATTCTATTTCTATATTTTTGCAACTTTTTTCACATTTTCTCATAGTTCTCTTGAGATCTTAATTTTTTTGCTAAGTTTATCATGATTCTCTCATTTTTTCAATCTATTCTTTTTGTAATTTTTCGCTTTATTTTTCACAATTTTTTTCGCATTTTCACTGCCAAACTTATTTTTTTATATTATTTTGCATTTTATTTTGTATCCAAAATTATTTTTTTGACGGATTTTAATAAATTTCTTTGCGTTTTTAAATTCTGGTAATTTTATTAATTTTATTTTTTGAGAGAGATAGTGTAAATGAGAAAACCAACTCTGACGATGTGCCCATTGTCGCAACAGGTTTTCCCTGAATACAAGCTTCACTGCATTAAATATTAGACCTCCTCTTTTAGGCATTAAAACTACCCTACATTTTCCTCTTTCTACTCCTCTCTCTCTCTCTCTCTCTACTCTGCCTAAAATTACCCCTTCTCCCTCTCTTTCCTTCTCTCTCATGATGGTGCACCTTTCTTCTCTCTCTCTCTCTCTCTCTCTCTCTCTCTCTCTCTCACTGCTTCACAACACGATTTATGATACGACCACATGAGAAGGCGAAAAGTCAATAATTGGCGGCTGTCGATAATCTTTCAATGGAAAAATTGACTTATTCAATAGTTAGAACAAAAAGTCTCTCTCTCTCTCTCTCTCTATCTCTCTTCTCCCTCTCTCTTTTCCTCTCTCTGTTTCTCTTCTCTCTATTCATTTTTTTTCACCAGTTACGACTAGTCTATTTTTCAGTTGCCGAAGTAGTCATTTTGCCAGCAAACTTTGGCTACTTTGGCTTTGAGATTTTCGTCAAAATTGCACTTACTCTTCAGGTAAAATGTTTGAACACTTGATTTGTTCACTTCATTTTGCTTCGTTGATCGACGAAATCAAGCTTGCTTTGAGCCAATTCTCTAAAAAAATTTCTCTTCCATTCATCTACAATGTAAGTTAAAAGTCCTAACTATAATAAAATGAAAAATAGTTTAGTAAAATTTTGAGACAAACCAATTTAATTTGTTGAACTCAAAGAACTAAGCAAATGCTGACTGAATTCGAATTCAATTTAGAATTTGAATTCATAATTAACGGTTATGATTAATACTGCGTCTATTTCGATCCAGTAAACATAGAATAATAAAATCAATTTCTATTTTAACTATTTGATTATTAAATAAAATATTATTTAAAAATACAAATGCTTATTTATTTAAATAATAAACAAAACTTGATAGTTGACATGCAAACAAAAAACCATAGATGCCAACTTGAAACCAAATTCAGAGTAAAGAAAAAACCAAAAAACTTAAAAATTCAGTTATAACAATGAAAAAAATACAATACAGATTTAACATAACGTAACATGATATATAAAGAATATAATAAAAAAATTAAATAACTTGATTGATTGACAAATAGATGATTTTTAGTTTGAATAAAGAATCATCTAAATGATGATTTTTCTAGTTCTATAGTTGAGTTACTTAGCTAAGCTCGAATCGAGTTCAATCCAAATAAGCATCGATGGATGTGTGTGATGAGTTGAAAGAGATGGTTAATTAGAGGAGGAACCAAAGTCTTCCTCCCCCACCACGAAACCGAGTGGACATGCGCACTGAAGCCATTCCTGATTGACACGTTCCTGGATGTGATGCCAGTAGAGTTGCACCCGTTCTCGTGTCATCATATCACCCACTTGAGTAGCCAATTGGATCACTTGCTCCACGTAACGACTATAGTGGTGGCTCAGGTAGCGTCGAAGTTCGTCCACGAGAGAGAACTCGTACCACGAGACCACCTGTGACCAGGTTGATGGATCGTGCGATTCATCCTCGTCCCACGCGCGAATTATGACCAATCGGTCCACTTTCTCCGATAGAGTGTTGTCCAAGGCCTAAGAGGGGGGAGGAAATTGGGTTCAAGTGAGAGTTTTTGTTTTGTCTTGTTTTAACCAAAAATTTTTTTACAAGAGAGTCGTCTGCCTCTTGTGTAAAAAACGGCGACAAAGCCGATAAGGTTTAACTTGAGTTATCATAATTCGAAGAGGTATGCAAAAAATTCGAATTGAATCAGAATAAGATTCGAATCATAATACAGAAAGTTATATTCAAATCGGTTAAAGATTCGAATCACAACAGCAAAAATTAGATTCGAATCAATGATGAATTTGAATCACAACAGTGAAAGTTGGATTCGAATCGGTGATGGATTCGAATCGGTCAAGCACAGTTGATGTGGAGTTACTTTCACAGTACAACAAAAATTGGCAGAAAACCAAAATTGATTTCGGTGCAACTAAATTACCTCGTGAAGAGCAAAGAAAAGCAGGTAGACCCGCCAGGTTTGAATCACAAGAAATTTCCAAATTTGAGGTGAAAGGCGTGCCACGCCAAGCTGTCTCAACTGGTCAATTTGTTTGATGCAATCTGACGGATCGTAGTCCAGTTCGAGCAAAGTGGGACAGGTAGTGAACGAATGAAGATAGTTTAGGTCGGGAAAGTTCTGCGAAATCTGAAATTTTATTTAAAAAGTTTTAAATCATCATAAAAAGTAATAAATAAAAAAATAAAACAATTACACGGTTAAAAATACTGTCCGGACAGTTATCCGGATCCGGTTATAAGCCAACACTAAGCACGTTTCTGGTTATAACTCGACAAGTCTTTGTCATAGAATTTCAATTTAAATATTTAAGTTTATAAACAAACATTTTGGAAAATTAGCGCTTATAAGGTGAATTTTTTTTGGAAATTGTAGAGTTATAAGCCAACTTTTCTTAAATTGTCACCTTAAAATCTGGATTTTTGAAATTGTAAAGTTATAACCAGAAACGTGCTTAAAGTCAGGTTATAACAAAACAGTATTTTTTTAAACAGTCTAGCAACTCACATTATAATCGCTAAACCAAAGATCCTTAGATGGTGTGTTTAGAGGTGTTCCAAGATTGGAACCTTGGAGGAAACTTTCCGGAACCTTTGGCAGAGACGCTGCGATGCCGAGACTTTGTGATTTGTTCTAAGATTTTTATTTACAAAGTAAAGCCAAAATACAAACAAAAATTAGTAACAAGTCAAAATGAATCAATTAATTTAAATTTTAGAGTTATAAAAAATAGTACTTACTTTTCAAAAAACCTAGATTTCCCTAATTCAAATCTGAGAAAAAATCAAATCTAATCAAATAGAAAATTGAATCAAAAAATTCGAATCGAATTGGATAAGAATTTGAATCGACTCGAATATGAATTCAAATTGAATCGAATATGAATTCGAATCAAATCGGATATAAATTCGAATCTAATTAGATAAAATTCGAATCAAATCGGATATAAATTCGAATCGAATCGGATATAAATTCGAATCGAATCGGATATAAATTCGAATCGAATCAAATATAAATTCGAATCGAATCAGATATGAATTCGAATCGAATCAGATATGAATTCGAATCAAATCGGATATAAATTCGAATCGAATCAGATAAAATTCGATTGGAATCGAATATAAATTCAAATTGAATCAGATATGAATTCGAATCGAATCGGATATAAATTCGAATTGATTTGGATATGAATCCAAATTGAATATGAAGTCGAATCGAATCAAAAAGGAAACATAATAATATTAGCAATAAATATTCAATCTTTTTCACTTTCATCACTCACCATACGAATGTATTTCAACATTTCCCCATCCTCGCGAAGCCACTGATCGATTGGACGCCAGGATTCGTTGGGAAAAGCCCCAGGAAAGTGATGAGCCACACCAAGTCGTTTCTTCATCTGGCCAATGGCATCCTCGAAGTCCGTCTTAAAACTTGCCATCATGTCGATCAACTCGAGCACCGAATCGGTGATCTCGCGAGATGAAGCCGAGTTCTGTTGGTGAGCCAGTTGGGCAAAACTGGCCGCTTTGTGAAACGAGTTCTCAAGTTGATCCACAAAACTCGTGAAAATTGGATTGAGTGAGTCAATCAGATGATATTGATATTGAGAATTTGCTCGATGAAGCAACTCTTGGTAGTGAGAGAGAAGCCAACGCTTCAAACGCATTCCACCACTAGATACTATTTTTTGTGATTATATATATATAAGTAAATAAAGATTGTCGAATTAGTTACGTTTTTAAAAAAATAAACAATAAAAATAGAAAAAAAACTTTGTAAAATGTGTTTAAAATTATTTCTTGTGTAAGTGAAGCAAAGAAATGATTTTTCAAAGTCCCGCAGAGGTTAAACTCGAGTTATCGAAGGAATATATTAAAAAATTCAAATCGAATCAAGTGAAAATTCGAAAAATTATTCGCAACATTCAATCGAATCGGAATAAAATTCGAATCATTACTCAGAAATTTAGATTTAAATCGGGGATAACTTAGAATCACATCAATGAAAGTCGGATTCGAATAGGTTAAGCACAGTAGAAGTAGCGTGAATCTCACAGTACAAAAACGTGAGTGGCAGAAAACCAAAAAATAGCACAACATTGAACAAAAAAACATAGAACATAGAAGATAGGTAGCAAATAACTTAAATTATGAAATCAATTCTACCTGGCTGTTCCGATGAACGTAGCCCATCAGTTTGGTCATCCTCATCATCTTCTAAAGATGAAGAAGAAGAAGAGAAAGTAGACGAAATAAAATCTTCGGGATGAGTTGAAACCGAAGAATTCCAGTGACCCGGCGGGTTCGGAATGTTGGTGCTAGGTGATGAACTCGACAACCAAGACTCAACCGGAGTCCAGTTCTGGTGAAGAAACGCCATAATCAATCTATAGCTAAAGCCACACTCTTTCAACTTGAACAAACAAGACAAAAATTATGAAAAATGTCAAAAAATCCTTTGTTTTGATGGTTTATTTACAAAAAAAATGTAAAACATACTACTATAGAATGATTAAATATGTAATCTCTTATCTTTGATTTGATAAATAATTTGATTATTGTCTAAGATAAACTTGACATAACAGAAGAGAGAGAGAGAGAGAGAGAGAGAGAGAGAGAGAGAGAGAGAGAGAGAATCGAAAAGTGCCAACAACTTTTGTTTTGATTGATCTTCGCACACGCACACACATGTCATTGGTGATGATGAAGGATTCTTCGATAGTATCGATGGTGTCATTAAATATTATAAAAACACATTAATATAACTAACCAAATCGTAAAAAATATTTTATTTTAAATTTACAAATTTAATCCATTAAAAATTATTATGACAGCTGTCATATTAGAGCTAGTAATATTCATTAAACATAGTAAAATATTCCCTCTAAAGAATTCTTGGCAGGAACTTTTTCAAAAAATGTTTTTGTTTTTTGTCTATTTCTACATGAACTCGTATTTGGATTGAAATAGACGCAGTTTATTTTTTACAACCACGTGACTCGAATATTTGTTTGGTCGTATCACGCACACACCGAAAGGCTGTCTTGTTTTAAAAAAGGACAAATTTTAGTCGAAACAGATTATATTTTTGCAATAATTTAAAATCATTCACGTTTGTGCCAATATTGAAGCCAGTTTAGAAATTACTAACCAGTTTTCTTCAAAAATTTTCGCCACTTTTCGCTGTGTGAGCTGAGATGTCAACGATCACTCGAAACTCGTATCTCCAAGGTATGGTTTGGATTAAGAAGTGATTTAATTTAATTTAATAAGGATATTTTTTTTCTCTCTCTCTTTCTCTTACTTTCCTTTACTCTTTCTTTCCCATTTTCTCTATCTCCCATTCTCTCTTTTTTTACCTATTCTCTCACTTTTTTTCTTTTCAATTCTTTCACCTATTCGCTCTCTCTCTTTCTCTGTCTCTCTCTCTCTCTCTCTCACTCTCTCTCTCTCTCTCTCTCTCTCTCTCTCTCTCTCTCTCTCTCCAAAGTGCTCTTGAATGATGAAATTACTGATTTGGCTCACTGGCCAGTGCTGCGTCTAGCCCCCGAAGACTTTCTGAGAGAAGTGCACCATGTTTTCATCTTCTATAAAGGTCACAGTGCTCTACTGTTCACCAACGATGACCGAGTGTACGCGTTAGGTAAAAACAAATATGACTGTCTCGGACTTGAAGTGTTCCCCTCGGGGTTTCTGGTGGCAAAGCCAGTCGAAGTGCGTGAATTGCGAGGCAAAACCGTGATCCAGTGCGCCAGTGGAAGTGGTCACGTGATGGCACTGGTCGACACCGGAGATCTCTATGGCTGGGGTTGCAATGAAGGTGGTCAGGTTGGTTTAGTCTAGTGACTGTTAATAAAAATTTTTACAAAAGGGCCTGCGCTAAAGCGCTGTCTGTCTTTTGTAAATAAAAAACGCGGGCAAAGCCGCTAAAGTCAACAGTTGAAAGTTAGATTCAAATCGGTTAAGAATTCGAATAACAACAGTTGAAAGTTAGATTCGAATCGGTTAAGCACAGTGGAAATAGCGTAACTCTCACAGTACAAAAACGTGGCTGGCATAATACCAAAAAAAATGACAGAACATTGAGCATAGAAAACCACGACCATACAGTCGTCCCCCCCTTATCCGAACCAATGATTGTTGAGGGTAGTTCGGATAAGGAGGGGAAATGTAAAAAAATAACTAATATTTTTAAAATAACTTCCCATTAAATAATTCCCAATAACTAAATCAATTAACTGTGTTAAGTGTATTAAAATTATTATTTCAGGTTTTAGCAATTTTGTTTGCTAAACCCAAACCCTAGCCCAATGGATGGATACCCGTCTATGGATAGAAAATTTTTATCTATTTTCCCTATATTAAGTACTAAGTCTTATTTAGTTACAAAGTCTCACGTGCCATGTTTGCTCTGCAGATGATCAAAATTATTATTAATTTTAATCTTA
>WURS02443380.1:0-14750 GCA_011762765.2 Rhinocypha anisoptera
TGTTAGTTTGATATGATGGGTTACAGTAATTGTCTGCAATTCAGTTTAATAAGATATCCATTCATTGCTTGAGAATTTTGGCCATTTCATGTAGGATCTTGAAGGAGAGGGATGGACAGCTTGAAAAAAAATGTAATGCCATTGATCTACTCAAGAAAAATAAGAATGTCCATCTAAGTATTCCTGTTTCATAAAATTTAAATCATAAAAAATGTGTTAATAACATGAAACCAAAAAGTGAAAATCTGTTTAAGTTAATAAATAAAATAAGCACTCATATTATCATTGTGGAGGAAGTCTGGGGGAATCTGTCATTATACTGCAGTAACAATGATCATTGATGTGGCTTCAGAAAACAAGATGTCAGTAATATTATTACAACTTATAATAGAAAGGAAACTCCTATATGAAACAACCACATGAAAAATCTGTCTAATGAAAAAGGCTGGTTAAACCAGCAATGCCATTTTTTAATGAAAACATTCACTGGATAACACATTTTAACTGTCACCATCAAACTTTTTCCTTTTAATTCTGTTTCATTTATAATGAGATAAAATATGGCAATACCTTTTTAGTGTCAGTCAAAGAAACTAAGAACATTAAATTGTCTTAAATTACATGAAGCATGACAAGCTTTGAATGTTTCCAATATTAATGATAATGAATCAATTAGCTGTAAGATTGATTTAGCGATGGCAGAGAAAAGACCATTGACCTATTATTTGCAGTTCAAACCGAAAAAAATTCCCAAAACTTCTTTGGCATGACTTGTTTAAGGCTCGTCAAGGAGTTTACTCCCTTCCCTAAAAGCCAATGCAAAAATTATAGCACTTTTTCAGAAATTTTTTTTTTAAATTTGTCATACACATTTCAACTACACTGGGACAGCTTTAGGTAAAAACCACAAGCAGAGAGAAGACTATAACTTTATTTTTTATTCTATGGGCGAATAAAAATATATTATTAATAAATGTAATTTCAATTCTCTGTGTCTTGTATCCAAAGTTGAAACGTCATGCATGAAGTTTTTTTGTGGAAAGTTATTATTATATACATGCTGCTGGGGAGACAAGTGTGTTTGTTTCTAAAATCGAGTCTGTAAATCTAATCAATAAAATTTATAATTCTGTGATTTATTTCAGGATATTAGCAATGCTAGTTCACGGCATGGAATGGTATACAGTTGCCAATAAGATAAGACTAAAAATTTTCATCAAGTTTTTATTTCATATTAGAAAACACCTGGTCCCTTAAACACTCAATAAATTAGAGTTTTGCTGAAAGCATTGTGCACTTGAACATCCAGTGGTAAATGCTTAGCAAAGAGACCATTAACAACATTATTTAAAACTCATCATTGAGCATTATAAAAGTCACAGTACAATACTTTTGGGTAATCAGTGATGTGCAAATCAAAATTAAGACTTCATAGCTCAAAATGAAACCACAGCCATCATAACTACACAGCAAATGTTGAACTTTGTACTGTATCTTGGGGCACAGTCTTTTGTTCACACCTGAAAACAAAACAGTAGTAGCTATATAGATATATCTTAAAAATGATTTACTTTGAAAAAATAGGACAGAAAAACAATAATAAAGAGGGAAGAATAGAAAATAGTTTGGCAAATTATAAAAAACAAACTAGTATATGAAATTGGACTTCTGCATTATTTAGCCAAATAATGTTTGACTGACCAATATTCTGAAAAGCACTCTATCTATATTCACAAATAATGGTGATTTACTTAATGCTAAACTTTAATTACAATACTTATCATGTAACTGGGACTGTAAGGAGCGAAAAAGGAAGTGAAGTAGTAAATGCTTTATACATAACTTGAAACTGCTGAAAAATTAAGTAAATTTCTTTATGTGAGTATGTAAAGTAACAACCCTTTAATCCTTATGGCATTGAATCACTTTCATACAATTGGTTTATGGTATTAAGAAGTTTGCATTTTTTTTGTGCTATCAAAATGATACATTGTAACTGGCAGGAATGATAAGAATTATACTTATGATATCTTCAAATGTTAACTGTGACCATGAAAAATTGTGTCAGTAATATGTGAACTAAAAAGCTCATGTTGAAGATGTTTACTAGTAGGGTGGGGTCAGTGTCTAAGAAATAGCAAGGAACCAGATTGAATCTTCAATTATGTTCCAAATAGCTTTTTATGATCACTAAAACTGAGCAGCTCAGTACTTACAATTGCATGACCGTATATTAAAATATTTGTTTTTACTGGACATTTTTTCTATCCCATCCCAGTGGCCAGGTATTTTTTCAGGCTGCTTTTTTGCACCCAACTATTAATGAGTTTTTATTTCACCATATTTTCATAATATTTCAAACTTTCTGAATTTGCATATAAATACTGGAGCTACACATTGAAACAATAAATTACAATGAATCTACAGTCAACTCTTAATTTTATATAACACCTAGGGACCTGAATTGTGTCTTGTAAAATCGATTTTAAAAAAATCGAGATAATGACTGATTTTGGTAAATGTGCTAAGACTTCTTATGCATTTTAATACAATACTAAACTATTTGCCATTATAACTATTTTTACTCTAAAGAAATCATATATGGATATATTCAATAATTGCAAATAAAACTTTTAATTATCACTCAGCTTGGTCTGAACCAGCAAAGTATTATCAGAATTTTTCAATGGTCTGGTAAAACACCCCACCAAGGATTTTAATGTCACTTTTTGCCTCATCATGTTTCTGTCGCTGAAAAGTATTTTTCATGCAAGCAGGAATTCTCATGGCAAAATTCTTACATTTGGCATAAGTGAATAGAAATATCTTAACATTACACTCAACATTTTTTCACATGGAATAGCACCTGTCTGATGAGAAAGTTGTCAATTCTTCATTTAAATGAAAATATTTGTAGTTTCCTAAAATTTCATATTTTAAAGTGTGTAGGTGGCATGCAAGACCATATTTCATAGTTATAGGAGTTATAATTTAACTTAACAGTTAAAGTTAACCAGTATTTTCTAGCACCCCAATAATGGAGAAAGTCTTCAATTTCTCCATTTTGATGCAGGATATTCATTGTTGTCACCCTTATGTTGTTCAATGATACATATAGATAAGTGATTGAGGAAAGCCTGAAAGGAATTTATACATACAATATGGCAAGAAAGTGCTTGATCTTATTGACCAGTATATTTTGTTGATTCATTTAAAACTGTAAGTGAAAAGCTAACTTAAGCTTTAATCTAGGAGTGTGTGTCACTCGACATGAAGAAATTAACTAGATATCTCAGCTATCCTTAGGTTACCTCAAAATATTTAAGCGAGTCTGCAATGAATTCATTTATTACTGCTGCCTTCTAAATTTATACTGGTATTGGTTCTCAAAGTCTCAAGGAGCATTTATATATTCTTATGTATTCTTTATATATATATTTATGTGTCTATTATCCCTATTTAACTCAAAAATACTCCAATGTTAGAATGACCATTATGAGACAAACAAGAGTGGAGTGGCCTAGTGGAACTTAACACTTGAGAACACCTTGTACTTACTGCTGAATCAGCCGAGCACTCAGAAGAAATGAGCACAGCAAAAGAACAGAACTTGTGGCAAAAGCTATTTGAGGTGATGCATTATCTCCACAAAGCCAAAGTAGTCCCCCACAAGTGAGAAAGTTCATTGGAACACGGAACCAATTTGTCACACTGGCTCGAACCTCTTCTGGAAGTAAATGACTTCTGAGGTGTCCTGTAGATGGATAGTAAAGCCCCACTGCAATTTCTAGTAGCAAAAATGCTATGAATGAAGTTCTTGGACCAACTGATATCACACACCAAGCATTGCACCCCATGGCCAGCCCAACAGCAACTGTCAGTATTTGCTGAATGTAGGAAAATATAAATGAGAGAATTATAATAAGCAATTATAGAGATTTTACTTAACTTCTACAACTGTCAAATCAACTGGAACCAAATAATAGTATGCGTGAAAGTGCCCATCAAGGTAATTTTTTTGTTTGTGAACAATGTCAAGTAATGACAGGAAGGGCAGAGGGTGTATAATTGAGGCTAACACTAATGATATCATGCGCATGCACGTGCATGATCTCGTCGGAAACGTTATCTCCCAAAATGACGGGATCATGCACGGTAAAAATAGAACATGTTCTAACTTTTTCTCATCATGCATGCATGATCAGCGCTCGTTGGCCATGTTTATGAGAAATGCAGAGGTACTGCTTCGAAGCTAAAAAAAATCTTATTAAAATAAGTGGGGGATGATGGATATCCGCACCTCTCCCCAAGCCACCGTTGGATGCAACCGGGGGAAAAGGGAAGAGGCTCACATGGTCTCCCCCCAGACATGTAATGGAGACAGCGTAGATGGATGGCCACAGGCCTTCCGTCGCGTCTCTGAATTTGATCCCAAGTGTCGCGTCAATAAAGCGGGGGATGTTTTTTAATTAAATGTTTCTTGGATACGTATTGGAAGAATGAATACCACCGTCCTATCCTCAGAGCTTTGATAAGCTAAGATCCTTATTATTTACACTCGAGCTTGTGGACATCGAGCGTAATTTTTTTCCCCAAGATCGGAAGCGCGCGCTCGCAAACTTCGGGATCGATTGTTCAAGGGTCGTGGAAGAGGCAGTGAAAATTTTACCGGGACCCAGGCGAATTTACAGTCCTACCCCTTTCCTCACTTTGCCCTCTCTTCCCGGTCTCTGCGGGCGAAGAATCATATGGTATTTTGTTTGAAATGAATTATGTGTTGGCAGTTTTTTTATTTCATCACCTGTGGACACGTATTGATTAAAGCCACAATATAATCTAAAAGTTCATGACTTTAAGTTCACCCATAGTACTTCCACTCTCACGAGACAGTTCGTTAGCTAGCCGATGGTACACGCGTCATTTTCCTCAACTTTTTAACCAAAAACAGTTTTTCTTGGTCCCGTTCAATGACGTATTCGCGTCAGCGGTTAGATTCCAGCGTGATACTGAAGCTGGAAGAGATCTAACTGATTACGTGAAGTTAAAATCAATCATTTTATTATGTATACATATAGAAAAAATGGTTTCGATCGTAAATTTTTTGGAACTGCTTCATGACTCCATAAAACAAGACATTTTGTAATTCCACATAAAATAATTTAATTATGACCAAGGTTTCGACGCGTACTGTCGACATCAACACCTTATGATGACGCTACGTGTCGAAACCTGGGTCGTCATTAAATTATTTCATGTGGAATAACAAAGTGTTTAGTTTATTGGAGTCCTGTACATATTTTTATGTATGTGGATGGGTGTCAACGTGATACCGGATCTACAGTGAATGGTAGGATGAAAAGCATATCCTCACCTAGGAACTTCATGAATGGTTGTCGGTAGGTATGGTGGGTGAAAAAACCGTATTTCATAATTATTTTTAGATATCACGCGGCCTATCTAATCTAAGGCTCATCATAAACCTACCTTAACCGGTAGATTTCCCCTTCATTTCATATAATTGTTTTATGTCTGGGAATGTATTGGAACGTGAAATTGGACAGAAATCTTGCTTTCGTTTATTTTATTCAACAGACTAACGGAATCTATTAAGGATCTCTTCTTGTTTTTTTGATGTCTCTATTGATACATGATGTGATGACATAGTCAAATAATCTATATATTCTAATGATATAATACCTTACTTTCTTTTGGCATCGCCTTTAGTCACAGCTATACAAAATTATTGTGTCGTAAAGAACCCTTTTCATATTTTTATTGAGAGTAATTTTTATTTTATTAAAAAATAAATGTAACTAAAACATATTCAATACTAGTATAACCTTGAAATATAATATAATCATTTCCATTAGTAATAATGTAACAACTATCAATAATTGCAATATCTTTAATGTGTGCAACAAAATTTCCTCCCACTTTGTAACAATGGTAAGGACTATTGGAAGCAGATTTTTTCTTACGATACATTTTTGTTTTAAGAAAAGTATTAAGATAAATTAGTTTTTTTAATTGTCATAAATATTCTGTAAGGGTTTTTATTTATCACGTTCTTCCAAGGCTGAGAAAAAAAAGATTAAGCTCTCTCCTGGCCTCCGATGCTAACGTGAAAATATATTCAGATTAATGCTTGCATTCTAAAGCGATTTCTCTCTCCCGTCACTACTAATTCCACCTATTTTCAGGAACAAGTCCAAATTGCAATTTATTAACAAATAATATGCTTGATTGTTTTTCAGCCGTAAGGGATTTATAAACAGAGTAAATAATTTGAGGATCAGTACGTGACATCACGGGTGACCGACACGATGGAAACTGTATAAAATTATATTGTAATTGAGTTCCCTTGATTGAATATAAATGTTTGTCTTTCTTTAATATGAAATTGTGGAATAACTCTGGCTATTAGGTAGCAGGCGTCGTGGAAAATGGAAAAAGTTATCGAAACCCGATAATGTAATACACTGGATATCAAAAAGAAAGATAAACATATTAGGAGGTTATTTTCTGACAGGAAATGGTTTATTATTTTGGAACCCATACGTATGAAGGTTTATAGGCGCTCCTTTGTATCTTCATACCTTTAGCATAAAAACTTCGCCTAAATTATTTATTGACTAAGGTTGTTTCATCGACGAAAATAATTTCTTAAATTTTTATTTTGATGACCTTTTGTGGACTGTATAAAAGAATAAAACTTTCATTTCACCATGTTAGTTTTTGAAATTTAATGCAAATAAGATAATGAACATAGCGTTTGTTGATACGAGGAATCAATTTCTTCATTATCCCTGATGTAATTGTTTGTATTTCACTTGGAAAGTACACAACAATCAAACATTTTGTAGGCCTTGAAAATGAGGCGTATTTTAAGAGGAAAATATTATATGAAAATAAGAATTGCAAATAAATTAACTACAAAGAAACTATATCGATCAATAATTATGTTATAGTAGTGGAACCATTTTATTGGTATGGCATTTAATAACCGATAATTTTTAACTGTGACCAATGGTTAAAATTATAGGTCCAGCATTAAATAAAACATATTTTTAAAGCATAGCATCCCGACAGCAATGTCCTGGGGAGGTATCAATTGTAGCGTCGTTATTATACCGTCATCACTTCTGAAATGCGTTATTATATTAAAGTGATTATTTAATGAGGTTCGTTTGATACTCTCCAAGTTGCATTCGTTTGAAAAATGTAAGGGAAGACTATGCTCAAGTCTCAGTACTTTTAAAGTCAATTTTCTTTTCCTCTCCGATAAAAGAGCTTTCTTTTTGATTTAATTCTTTATAGTGATGTGTTCAAACTTTTGCCTTTTGCTGGGAGAGTTGGCACTTTTAAAATACAAACACTGCGAATACAGTGTGCATTACGCATCAACATACGCTTTTGTTGATGGAACTAGTATTATACGCTACGTACGAACGCTACCTATATATTTCAAATAAATGAAATATAATCAGGTTCCTCTTGACTTTGTAAAATTCCATAGATTAATATTACAAAGCAACTGTTACATTGCATATTCAAATAAGTTTTACGCATTCATTTATAAATTAACAAACGTAATATATGGGGAATGTAAAATAAAATGTTCTCTTCTATCTTAATTTTCAACGAAATTGTTGTTATTTTAGGTATTCTAATAACCGGAGTTTAATTAGCATCCACTCAAATTACTGTTTCATCTTCACTAGAATTTTATTAAAGTTTTAAAGCGTTCCTCTACATATTTGGAATTCTGGTAACTTTATATGCGATTTACAAAGCGATAAAATTGATGTTTTTTATTTTAACTCAGTTGAATTGATTGTGGTCGGATAAATTGAAAAATAATTCTCCACGAAATGTATGCTCGTAGTTTCAACATGCCTCGGGTGTGAGTAAATGAAAATATTTGGCGCTTCGGGATGACGAGGAAAAACTGATATTTCTTCCGTTCCTTGTCTGTAAATTTACACATTTGTGTATAAAAAGGGAAGCGTATCCTTATGGTATTGTATCATTGAACATAGTTGTTGTCCTGAACTATGTGTTTGTTAAGAGATACTTTTCCTGAAATTTACTATTAATTTTTTTAAAGTGCTGAGTGGGTGAATTATTTTTTTTGGTTCTGAACATATCCAAGGGTAAAAGCTTCCGGTGAACTATAAAAATGTCAAAAAATGCTGATAGATGCAAATTCCTTTGACGTAAAATAATAAATTCAGTAGGCGGCATCTATTAGTCTACAAGCTAATTTTAGTTCGTATCAGTGAAAGAGCTACAATTAAATTTTTATAATGTCACTGATCATGACAGTGACAATGAACAGCATTTTTTTTGCAACTTTTCCAGAGAGAGTCCTAACATTCAGTTTTCACATATTCAAAAAATTTCAAGGTCTCCTATTCAGGTTGTACAATATCAAGTATACAGCAAAAATTTTATCTGGTACAATGTATGATGGATGTCAGAATTTCTTAATTGTGTCGTAATTTTTGTACTTTAATTCGTTTTAGTGAATTAATATTTTTTAATTCATAAATGACTCATTATTTCCAAAATAAATATATATATATTTAAAGGTCATTTTAACAGGAATTACAGGCTTCAAAATCACACTACCGACACGTGTCCCACCTTTAGGGAAAGTCTATCCTAGATCTATTTCTATAAAGAATTTAAATCGAATAATAATTTAATCGTGCACTCATGTAATGACGTAGAGCCATATGCTTTTAATGGTGAGTAAATTAGCATTCTTACCATGCTGAGCATATTAGCATTTCTATTGTACCCAAATCTTAAATAACTTATCAAGGTATGATTAACTCTTTGTGATCGTAAAAACTATATTTTTCTTAGTCGCTATCCAATACTTGACCACCTATAGCAACTCATTAGTTATTTATTAGGTCATATAAATAGATATAAGTACTGGTTTACTAATACATGTCATTTTACGATATATACGAAGCGAAGTTAATGAAGCTGAGAATTTTTGTGTTTTTAATAGGATTTATCATATTCGTGGCCAATGTGAAGGTCATTTTACAGGACGAATAAACACTTGAATGACCTCCTGAGTAACTATAATCCCGTCAAAACCGGTATCATGCGTAGATGATATTAGCAGGTTCTAATGTTTTACTCGTAATATCGCAGGAATCCAATGAATGACGTCGGTCATGTTTTTCCGGTTAAATTTGGGGATACCGTCTCAGAGATTAAAGAAGATATTTTCATCATTATGAAAATGCCTATTTTCATGTCAAGATTTCGTCATTTACGAAATTATCGTCATTAAAGTGATCATTGAAGCTAATGAAAACTAATCGGAATCGACAATATCCTGATTCCTAATTAACATCTAGAAATGGACCTTGAATGAAAGCAATTTTCATCAGTAATGATAGTATTTATGAGATGACATTTTGAATTCAAATTGGAATGTCCTTGCTATACCCATATACAACCAAAGCTAGTGGATATGCTGTTTATTTCTCCGTGGGACTTTCTGTATAAGCATTTGCTGTGAAAGCATAAAAAAAGCACTAGAAACGGCCTTTGAAGATCTAGGAAATCAGCTCATTGACGTACGGCCATCTCGTCTTCTGGTTTTCTTCACGAGTATCTCCCTGATGAATCCCAATGAGTCCTAAGAGACAAACTGACGTTGTGCGCAAGAGGAAATGCTGTAGACCTGTTGTTTCTCTCCATTTTAATTAGAATCAAATGAACTCCGTTACCTATGACGCAATTGCTCATCGAATTTAGCAAAGTGTATCCCATAACGTGACTCCAATTAATTTTTCTGTAGCCCTATCCGTTTCGAATGATGTCCCGGGAAAATCTTGAAAGAAATCTAACGATATTACTACCTCGAAAATTCTGAAGCAAATCCCCCCAGTTCTCGTTGCGTTTTCGCATTTTATTTATAGGGCATCCATGTGATTTATTTTTATTTTATATACGATTAAATTTGGACTTTATTTTTATGTTAATTTATAAATTAAATGAAATTTTGTAATTCTAAAAATGCAAATCTGTCCTGCAAACTACTTTATGTGCATGGCCTCAAAATGATAAGTTTTAATTATTGTTGTACTTTTGTGACAACCACCTTACTTTTTTAATTTTCATTAATGTTATGAAGGATATTAGCGGGAGAAGGTTTTCAATGGATAATTAATAGCGGAAAAGAGTCTCCGACTATGATACCTGTAATTAAACTGAAGAAATTCAGAACTAGGAATCAGCCCCTTGCGTTTAAAAGGAAATTGTTTCCGACTCTACACTATGGATCTCCATGATTATTGTGGGGTAAAATAAACTCTGCGTTTTGAGATATAAAATTATTATTTGCATAAAGAGTAACATCCTCAGGTCTGATTATACCTTACCGTAAGATTTCAACAAGCAGTAATATGTTTTCAGTGGCTTCGTAAGGAAACAGTGCAGGACATTAGTTTTTCATCTGGGATACATACTGGTCCCAGAGATTGTTCCATTAGCATTTCCACACCGAAGATTTGCATGACACACCATCACTTAGACCATCTTTTTGTCTAATAAACTTGAGAGGAGCTCTGTTCATAATCCTATTTACGGATTAATGACAATTATCGAGTTGGTTTACAGTTTTTTGAAAGATACTCAATATTCGTGAAACGTGTGTGGACCAGTATAATTTAACATTTAAATCCATAGGTGATTTTGATTGCTTCTTTAAGTTACCGAGTGAAGTAGTAGACTATATGGATTGGACTTCCCATGAAAAGTAATAATTCAGCTAATGTGTAGGTACCATTTATAACTTCATGAAATTTTACTGAATTCATAGTTCATCTCCATAGTGCACCAGGAGTTTTCCACGGTTTACGGAATCAACGGCGTCAGGGGGGTCAGAATCAGCACTTTGTGGGAAGTACCTGTATCCCATTGAAGTTTCCTCCTAAAATTGGAAGTGTTTGCTAATTTGAGTGATTAAAAAGTCTCATCGACTAAACGTAAAGTTCATTCATTAGGTGTACTCCCAGTTCCTCGAAGTTCGTTTACTTAGGGCTGAAAGAAGAAGTTTCCTTAAAACCTGGAGTCTATTTCTTTTAAGTTTTGTTTTAGACAGATCGTAGAATATCACTCTTCCGCTATCATTTGAATTTCAGATCTGAGTTGTTTTCCTAAAGCAGAAATAGAGGGTTGAGCCAGGAAAATGGCAATGGCAAGGCAAATGGCAAAATTTCAACGATTTTAATTCGATACCGTTTTTGGTGACTTACAGCAGACTTACTACATTAATCATACCTGAGCTAACTATCCACGTAATATCCAGTTGCCGATGCTTATTTGTATATAATGGAATTAAAGCTTAAAGAAAATAAGACAAGTTGGTGTTGAAATAATTCTGGGAAAGCTGTACAATTCCTATGTGACTAAAGTATTCTCCCTCTAATCTAATCTTTATTAATCTGGGGTGTGGGTATTATTCGCTAGTACTGTATTATTAGTATAATTACGAGAGATAACAGATGCGCCTCTGCAGCGAAAAGAAGGCTAGCCTTGGCGAAGAAGGCTCATTAGAAGTAAAAAAAGAATCGTTGGGAAAACAAAAATATGAAATTGGAATTCGGAATATCTTTCACAAAAACGTTTATTTGGAGCACACCGTTATATGGATGTGAAACGTGGATTTTTTAAAAAATGGAAAAGTCTCGGTTGGAAGAAATTGAAATGTGAATTTTGAGAAGAATTGCAAGGAAAACGATTGATAGACAAGAGAAGTAACGTAGAAGTTCAGGGGGAAATTAAAGTGAGGAGGAATTTTATGATAGAGTTGGAGAGAAAAGAAAAATTTAATTTGTTGGACATGTTCTGCAACATAAAAACATTCTAGAAAATAAAATGGAGGAAAAGGTACTATGGTGGAAAAAAGGAAGAGGAAGGCCAAGAAAGAAGAAATTCCTGGAAGGCATAGAAAGTACTATGTGAGTAACAGCATACAAGAATTTGAGAAGAACAGCAAAGGAGGGAGACATATTGGCTGCAACGACAAGGCTTCGCATTTAGAAGGTGATAATGACGAGTGATATACTTTGTATTAGGATTCAAAATTTAACTATCACAATTCCTTATGGCACCAAATTCTATTTTTATTATATACGGTTGCTTCATCTGTGGTTCCATATGCCACAAGTTATACTGAGAATTTCAATTCGGGGTTGTAGACAAAACACCGTAGCAAAATGAAATATTCAAACTTTTATCCAATTATCTCTGATACGGAATAGTTCACTGATTCATTGATAACTAGTTATTATACGTTACCGTTTTATTTTAGGAAAACGTTTATCGGGGTATTCTGCCCAGTCCTTTAACTCTTTGTATTGACATAAATGAGTATTTCATGGTATTTTTTACATGACTATGAATATTTTTGCTTCGGAATACACGGAAATATGGTCGACAGCCATGAATTTTTCATTATTCAGAAAACAGTGATTTTTAGAAGGCTTAAGTTTAAAGGAAAATACCTTTAATACACGTAAATGTCAGATATCCTCGCTTAAAGCGTATCAATCCGATAAGCTCCAGTCTTATTTTCTTGCCATAAATAAACCTTAGAGTAAGGGCTGATCTACTGTCGGTAGGAGGCCTGGAGGTGGAATAAAATCAAGCCCAGAAAATATCATAATTAAGGTCTCATCCGCATTTACCTTCCTTCGTGGCTTGCGAGAGCCAAGTTACAAACTTAGAGAAAAGTTCGTTCTAATTAGGCTAATTTACCAAAGCTTTCTGAATTTAGAAAATTTAAAAGGTTTAAATTATTAACCGATAGGAATTGTAGTGGTAGTGTTTTTGTTTATAGGGTGCTTCGACAGCTATTATCATTTTGCTCCTCTTCATTTCATAGAATAAACCCATCTGGACAAACAGAACGCCCATGCCTCGGGTGGGATTCGAACCCGCGACCTTTGGGTTAGCCGGCGAGCGCGCTACCCACCAGGCTAACCCGGTGGGCAGATAGGAATTGTATTGAAGATGTTAATCACAATTTATCACAATTTTATTACCAAAATAGTGTTCTTTTTTTTTGAAATTTTTTATTCACAACCATCTGAAAAGTATGAAACCATGCTCGTCTTTCCACTGACTCATAAAAAATCCATTTCAGTACCATAATGTAACATGAATAGCTTGATACTATAAAATTTACATTTCTTTCTCTACCCAAAATAACTTAATTGGAAATAAACATGGTAAATTACATTTTAGTGTACCAAGAATTTAAATGTGAATTCGTATCTCCTCCCTAGTGAGAGCTTTTTGTTGAGAAGTTTTCTCATGTCTTGATTTTCCGACAGAAAACTTTCTGAGAAAATTGAATTTACCTTCTTTTTCTGAGTCCTTTATAGTGTCGGCAAACAATATTTCCGAGCGATGAAATATTATAGTTTTATTTCATCACTTTTTTTTACACAAATTGAATATTTTATATGAAATTTTAGTATATACGCGAAGGACTTTTATTCCATCCCTTTTCCGAATAACACGCTATTTGTTGTGGAAGTAAAAGAAAGAGACGATTGTCAAAAATGTTGTGACTAGCTAAGAGACATAGTTAATTGTTGACTCCAAATTTTGATTTTTACGGAGGATGGAAATATTCATATTTTTTGCCTAAAAAGAACGGTACCCTCTGAAATAATGATCAAACTTTGCCACTTTTGTTTAACTTTTACGTTAACTAAAGAAACAAATGAAGAAGAAAATTTCAACCATGCCACCTTCAAGCTTCACTTTTTTATCTTCTTATTCATTCGTGTGGCAAAGAAGTTTTTAACGCACTTGATAATACTAAACGACAGAGAAAATCACTCGATACATGGACATCTACAAGTCTGGATCGCTTTACAAAATTTTAAATTTAAAGGAGAAGTAGAAGTCCACAAAGAAGGAGATTCATAATCCATGTCAATGTTACTGCAATGAAATTCTCTCTAGGTGGGCACGTACCTTTAATATTGACTGGCCTAACTATACAAGGTATCAATTTCTCTTCGGTTTGCTTAGCACTTTATAAGGCGTCTCGCTGTAACATCGGCGACGATATATCTAACATGTGCTTGGATCTATTTATCTTACGAGCACGAGAGTGTTTATCGTAAAATAATTTTTTTTAATGGTTAGATAGGAAGGTACTGCAACGGTTATGAGTACCTGTTAGTAAAAAATACTTGGATCTGAAAAATAAGGTGTTTCTACAAAAATAGTTAGATTACATAAATGATATTTAAAGAATGTGGTGTCCGAGGGTAATTCTTTTTCTTTTGAAAGGTCCAGTCGCTCTTGTGACTCAACTCGATGCCGAAACAGCAACTAGCGCCTCTAGGGAAAGAGAGAGAAAGGATGGAGGGAAGGGAACAAAATTTAATAAAATAATAAGTAAACCATGAGGAATAAAGACGATGAACAGTCAAAAATAATATGTACATTTATTGTATACGCGACGGAAAAACGCCATATAATGGCGGTTCTTGGATTTTTGGAGTCAGATTGCTTCCGTAGGAAGAAAAGGGTGGGGAGGGTGGGCGGGGAGAGAGAGAGAGAGTGTTTTATGTGGTAGGGAGAGAGTGGAGGATAATGGGGGGTTGGGCAGGGGGGTAGATGGATAGCTAGCGGTGAACTTATGGATTTTCCGATGCCTAAGAGCCTTAGGGGGTGCCTTCTCCTCCTCCTGATCAAGG
>WURS02443390.1:0-32837 GCA_011762765.2 Rhinocypha anisoptera
TGTTCACGTGATTGTTCGAAAATTTGCATTACCAAAGTGGTGGCTATTTCGATCAATCCGCTGTTAACTCATGACTGTGCGTAAGGGACCATACTTTAATTACGTAAGCAAAAATCGTGATTTTTAGACCCCCTTGGTGAGCTGTTAGTAAGAATAGAGAAATCATACCCCCTTCCCCTCAAATTTTACGTAAGAAAATGGTTTTCAATTTAAAAAACTAATTTTCGATTGCAAAAAACAAAGTAGTACTAAACATGCAAAGTCTTCATGTTTGTTTATTGAAGGTGTATATGTTAAATGGGTTTTGTTAAACAAAATTTTTTTAAGTAATAGATAAACAAAAATGCTTACGTTAAATTTTAATTTACCGTAAGCATTTTTGTTTAAACCAAGCAAACATGTAACTTTGAGTTTGAAATGATTCATATCCTTTCTAAACTACTCTTTATATCAGTAGACTTTAAAGTGTAAAAGGATTTTCCTGTGAAGCTTTGACTTTGGTGATCTATATTGAAGTCAATGAGGTTAATGGCGATGTCCAAAAGTCTAAGCCCAAAATCTCCTCTCCTAAGAGCCTCACAGAAAAATCCCTTTACGCTTCATTTCATTTCTAAGTCGAGGTTACAGGTTCGTTTGGTTTACTTGTAAGGGGGTGCACTTTAATTACGTAATCATTTAAAGGTGGATGGGGGTTCAAATCTGTATAAACTCTTTCATTGAACAGTGTTTTTTAGTAAGCAAAAGTTCTCATCATACGGGGGAGGGGAAGGGATTAAAAAATCCAAATATTTTGCTTGCGTAATTAAAGTATTGTCCCTAAGACTAGACCGCCTGCTGCTTTGTTTGATACAGTGAGAGTTGAATTGCGTTGGTATGAGGGTTTACTGTATTTTGCTTATACATGGTTTTTCTCAATCAGGATTTTCATTCAAAGACTACCCATATCTTAATGTGTCTTGTGATTTCTGCACTTGTTTACTTGTTTATAGAAATGATCCAGTCGGTGACAATCTAAGCAAATAGCATACCAAGAGGTTAACTGAATTAACCCTCTCGAACCGCCCAACACTGACACTCAAGTAAAGTTTACTATGGCACGGCTTATTGAACAATACCAAGAGTCATTAGTTGGCGGTTTGAAGTCCTATTCGGTAGATCAAATAGGGCGCGTGCGATGCTTCACTAGCTGAGCAACGACACCTTTACACTTTGCACTCCCTACCCACGGCTAACTAGCCATATTGCCTGGGTTGCTTAATCAACTATACACATGACATTAGTACCTGTATTTTGATATATCTAACTAAAACTAGGAAAAAGAGGACGGAAATGATGAAAACCATTACCTGGTTAAATCCATTTCAACAAGGTTTTGAATATTAATGTTTTTGAACAAAAAACGTAAACATTATATTATATTACAACGATCATGTACTTTATTAATAGTAAATGTATAACAATGATAAAATTTGTGTAGTGAAAACAGGGTAAACTAGTAGAAACTAAGCAACAGTTGATACCATTTTGTTCTGAATGAATTGGCCTAAAATTTTGTCAATAAATGAAGCTTGACGAGTATATATTTGCTTCAACTTGGCATTAGGCGAGTTGGATTTTTTAACAAATAAACAGTAGTGGTGATCTTCCTTTTTCGGTCTCAAAATTCCATAATACAACTCTTCAAGTGGAATGGTCATTGGAATTTTCTAGTGAACATAAAAATATATATCGTGTAAAAAACAATAGGAGAAATATTACTTACCGGACAATCGAGATTGACTATATGCAAGCCTCTTTCATTGATAGCTACTTTCACGGTCTTGTCGTAGTATTGCAAGTGAAAGATAGCCTCAACAATCGATCTTTCCATTTGGCCTTCAAAGAAAAACCCACCATAACAAGGCACTTTGCGGCAAATGGCCAAATAGCTTTGATATAGTTTTTTCTCGTCTAACTCTCGTTCTTGATCAATTCTACTCTTCTCGCTCTTAGCACATTGCAACATTTTTTTACAAATCAACTTTTTACGAATCGAATTTTTGTAAGACAGTGACTTGGTAACTTCTTTAAAAGTTTTGTAAAAGTCTTTGCTCTCATCTTGCTTTTCTATCAAATGTTCTATTGAAGTCAATTTGATAGGATCGATTTCTTTGTCAGTTAACGGATAAATGTTTAGATGCACCTTACTTTTCGCTTCGTAATACAAAAATTTAAGTAAACCAATCTCATCAATATTTTCTTCTTTGCTTATCGGATAAAATCCGTTACGTGCCAATTTAAAACAAATCTCCTTGCATGGAGCATTGGTCAAGTTAGCAATCATTTGTTTCATGCGTTTCTTGACATCCAGTATGACATGTTCGTTCTTGAGCTGCAATTGCAACTCTTCTTCTCTGCACTGACTCGGCTCAGTATAGGCCCAGATTGCAAGTACATCAACTGAGGGGTCTTCTGGGTTGATGTTGTTGGCCTCAAAGATCTCCACCAACACATCCTTGGCAGTCTTGCCATGGTCAATGCTGGTTTCAAGCTTATGACCGGTAGATAGAAGAATCTCACAGGTTTCACTCATGTTCAACAACTTGCTGGTGATGAAGTGATGAATAACTGTGCGTATTTCACCAAATGTCCGCCTAAAAATATACTCAGCTCTGCTATAGCTGTGGAATAATCGGGAGATGTGTAAGTGTAATCAACACAGCTGTGCTGCGCATGAGTATAAACACGTGTGTTGCCAAGTTTATACTCTGCCATATTTCCCCACGATTGCTTGAGAAATTCACTTTTCCGACCAAACAACAATTCTTCACGCTTTGGTGAACCATTATTTATTTTATTCTCACTTATATCAACATTTTTATCTATCTAAGAACAACATTTTTCACAGAGGAAAAAACATAAAGAAAAGGTGCGTCAAGCGGATAGTGATTGTAGAGTAAGAAGAAAAAACACAAAGAGAAAGGAATAGCAACTTTGGTTAATTTAATATAATATAAAATAAAAATCAGTGAAGAAACCTGATTGACATTTTGCCTTCCACGTCGGTGCGTTCCAAAGTCTTGGCAAATTCGGAAAAGGTAATGCACTGGTCGCCATCCTTATCAGCTTCCATGATAGTACGGTCTGCAATATTGGCCAACTGTTCGGTGGAAATGTTGGAGCCCACCATCATGTGAAGCACTGAAAGCAACTCGTCACGCGATATCTTCTCATCATTGTCCAGATCATACATCTTGAATGCAAACCGTAGTTTATCTTCCCTCGAGTTTAACTTGGTTTCACGATTCTTCTTGATTGGCCTAAAACTAGCTAGAACTCGCATGAATTGGCGAAAATTAATTCTATCGTCGTAGCTGTCAGTTTCGGAGAAAAAGGCCTGTACGATTCGATCGCCCAGTGGATTGATCGCCAGTTCAGGAATGCGTAGAAAGTCCTCGCGTCCTAGAGTACCGTTGTCTCCCTTGTCCAGACTGGTGAAGCGACTGTAAAGACGTTCAATTTGCGAGGCACTGACTGAAAAATAACAATCACATTTTATTATTACCACTGATCCATGCAAACAACTCTTGTGTGCTTACAGCCGGTCTCGTTCTGGATGGCGTTAATTTCTTCATCTTGCAACATCAACGATGATTTGTTACCCATGCTTGGTTCCTGATTGTTCAGATTTTTATTATTACTGTTTTAATTTTCCAAAAGTCCACCCGGTGAGTTTGAGAAGCAGTGAATCGATCAGAGAGCAAGCAAGTGGAAAATGAATCTCGAAGCCTACTGCGGAACTGGTGTACTCGAAAAATCAAGCTGGTAAAGAGAGAGAGAGAGAGAGGGGGGGAGAGAGAAAAGAGTGCGCAAGAGTGGACTGCAATGGTCGATCGATAACGAGAGCCGTCCGTGCATATGTGCTGTGTTATGTGTTGGGTGACGTCCAAGGCTGTTTGGGTGGAGTTTGCCTCACACTCTTCCCTCCTTTCAGGTGCACCCACAGTGTATGAACAGTCACTGCGATGATTTCACTTTCGGGTTCAAATCTACTCTTTCTCACTCAAAGTAGTCAAATAATCATATTTGTTTCATTAATTCAAAACTAAAAAAACTTTCAGCTTTCCAATGACTGATCTCGATGAAAAGGTCATTGAATAGTTACTGAACCAAATCTCTAACTTTTCAAGATCATTTGATTTTTTTAGCTTATTAGTTTGCATTTTCCAAAGTTAGATTAATGATTAAAAAATTTATGTCAAAAGCACAACATATATCAATTTATTAATTGTTTCAAATCACATATAATAATAGAAATCACTTGTTTATATTACTTGTAACAAGTTTGACTTTGCCGGGCATATTTTTCGAAATATCCTGATCTTTCAATGCTTTGAGCAAATCTTTTTCTCGCTCAGTGGAAGTCTTCTCTTTCAAGAAGATCGCTAAAGCAGTTTTGGCCGCTCTTCCTCTCTTGGTGGAGCCAGGGATAATCTTCACTTTATACTTGTAGTTGTGCATCGAAGAGTAAGGGCCACAGACTGGTATGGCAAAGAGAGTGTTGTCCTCGGGCAGAGGCACAGATACCAGGGAATCGATCAACTTCTTGATGCCAACCCCTTTCTTAGATAGCTCGTTTTGAGGCTCATCGTCATCAATCTCGTCGTCATTGTCTTCTGCCCCATCAAGTTCTGGCTCTACTAACGCTTCACAACCATTGACACTAGTTGCCGTTTCAGGTTCCACCTCAGAGTGAGCTGCTTGTTTTGAATCTTCTAGTCCCACAATTGGAGCGGGGTTTTCTTCATTTTGTGCCATTTCAACTTTTTGGCTACAGGAGACAGCAGCCAACTGTTTAGCATTTTGTTGAGCTCGTTTTCCCTTCATCTTCTCGGCCTTCTTAAGATTCTTACTATGCTGTTGAGTCTTTTTTGCCATTGATTGTTGAGTGAAAATCTTAACCTTTTTCTTAATATCACCTGTAGTGACAATAGTGTAGTCAGTTTCTCCACTTTCCTGTTCAACTTCTTGAGCCTCATCATCACAAACAGTGGCATTGAACTTGACAGTGGTGTCAGGGTAGTTGCTCATTTCGGGATCGTTCGTCTCAGCACTACTCTCAAGTTTCGGTTCATCTTTGTCATGCAAGTGGTGCCGTCTCTGAACGCTTTCCTCATCTATTCTGAACACAATACCAAAGCCAAGAATGAGATTTTGCAGTGGAATATAGTTCTTTTTGCCTCGAATCATGAAGGAACCCACGCCGAGGTACTGACCAGAGGGGGCAGTCTTCTGCACTTGGTCGGAGCGAACCCAGTAGGCGTTGGAAACCACTTTGGCTTCCCAAGAGGCACTGTAGCAAATGGCCATGTTGGCCGCTTCGTTGAGCGTCTTTGGAGGCACTTCACTTCCAGTATGATTTTTGATAACCACCGAAGTGGCCCCATGAATATCAGCGTGCACATAGATGTCATCCGTCTCCAGATAACGCTTCACAATCAACTCGTTCTGCTGTGCATCACGACCAGCAATCATAAGAAAGCCCTCAGAGCTAATAAACCAGAAGAATTTTTCGAACCACAACACCTTTCGTGCCATCACAATGTTTGCTTTGATGGAAGTCTCCTTCAACTGCTGTCTCACCTTGCGTTCCACATTTTTAAACGCTTTTTGCGAGTGATCAATTGTCTTTTGCTCTTTCTTGGCGGCATCTTTGCGATGGACGTAGTAGCGACGGGCATTGGCGTGGGCCGAGAGGGCAAGATCAATGTCCACCAACATAGCACTATCCTCCTCTTGGTCTTCATACGGGTCATCAAGCGACATTGTGAAACAGTTCTTCTCCAGCTTGAGAGCCTTGATGCGGGAAGCGATCAAATCGCCCGAGTCTTGTGCATCTTTCACCATCTCGGCGATGATCTCCCAAGAGTATCGGTTAGCAATGGCACTGCGCAACACCGAGAGCGCTTGCTCTACCAGTTCCACATTGTTCTCAATCAACTGTGCTTTCTTGTTGTCAAACTCCTGCATCTTGGCCAAATTCTCTAATCTACTCTCATGATCCTTCTTGATCGCATCTAGCTTTTTCAATGCTTGCTTCTCATTATGTAACGATTTTGCTTGGATTTTCTGGCTTTCGATACTCGAAAAAAACACATCAACAGCTTTGTTAAAACTTTCATATTCTTGAATGCTGATGCTTTCATTCTTAAATTGATTAAATAAAAACGGGTGGAATTCATCAAAAGTGAGCAAGTCCTCCTCTGAGTCGACACGTTTTTCCCTTTTCACCACTATGTAGCCTTTAGAAGAGTTGTTTTGAAACTGTTGCACTTGTGAATCGGCATATTGAAACACCTCCTCCAACCAAAGAACGTCTTGAGGAGTCACTTTAAATTTGTTGACATTCACTTCTTTGAAATTCAGCAGTGAATGCTCCAACAAACTAGGACCATAAACAAAACGTGGATTGAACAGTTTCTTAAAATTAGTCTCTTTTGAGTTCTTTAAAATGTCGCTAATCTTGTCAGCAGTCATCTTCGCATGTTCAGATATGTAAACTTCTTGATTGAGAGGATACTTTTCCCAAACTGCAATATTGATGTTGGTCTTGGGGTCTTTGTAGAAACGTACTAAGCTCAAAATGGTATAATCTTTGTCGGTCAAGATAATATTGCCCTTACTAAACAGCTCGAGAATAATATGGTTAGTATAGTCGTTGGTTCCAAATTGCAGGTCAACGATGCGATCGTTTCCAACTTGTTTGATGCACTCCAATCGCTTGTTACGTATGTGCTTGCGTAGCTTCATCGTAAAGCCAGATGGAGAGGAATTCTTTGGCCAATCATACTCGGTCAAATGAATCCGTATGCCAGATTCAAGAATCAACATCTGCTTCATGCTTTCTTCCTCGATGGCCCCTTGAGTAGTAGCATTGGAGAATCGAAAAATCACTGTTTTCGCGTCGACATCATAAACCTGATTCACACGCATGCCAACCAGTTTTTCTCGAATTTCGGGCAAAATAGCAATCAAATCCAAGGTAGAAAATCGATTCTTCATCTTCGGTTAACAGTTTATTTTACTAAATAAATATAAATGAAAAAAACAAATGGAAAAAGATCAGACAGAAGTAATAATAATAAGAGAAAATTGGTGCGGTGTTGGAGAAACTTGCATCATCCCAGGCTATTTCCACTCAACTCTGGTAACTTTTGCTGATTGTTGTTTTTGTTTTTTTGTCTCGTTTCTGGTTTGCGCTTGCCGGTAAAAACTGAAACTCGGGCCTGGTGAATCATGGCTAAACGAAAGTTGGATGAATTCGACAATCCCGTCGACTTGGTGAGCGATGGTGACCATAAGCCAAAAGTCAAATATGACAATCGCTCAAGGCATTGTCCGTACCTCGATACAATCAACCGTGGTTTGTTGGATTTTGATTTTGAGAAGCTTTGTTCCATTTCATTGTCCAAGATAAATGTCTATGCCTGTCTTGTTTGCGGTAAATATTTTCAAGGTATGTTTTTGGAATTATTGAAAATTAAGGTTTTAACAAGTGACTTAAACTAAATGCCAGGTCGAGGAATTGGCACTCATGCATACGTGCATTCAGTCTCATTGGGTCATCATGTCTACTTAAATCTTCACACTCTCAAGTTTTACTGCTTGCCAGATAACTACCAAATTATTGACTCTTCGCTAGATGACATTATCTACGTGCTCAAACCAACCTTCCGCAAGAGTGAAGTTAAGCAACTTGAGTCAAACAGTAAACTTTCGATTGCATACGATGGAACTGCTTATCTACCTGGAATTGTCGGATTAAACAACATCAAAGAAAACGACTACTGCAACGTAATCTTGCAAGCACTTTCTCACGTAAAGCGAGTTCGGAATTACTTTCTCAATGAGTCCAACTATGTGGGTTTCTACAAGAACTACGGTCAAGATAGTTCCGACTTACTACTTCAAAGGTTTGGTGAACTACTGAGAAAACTTTGGAATCCCAAGAACTTTAAGGCTCACGTGTCACCTCATGAGATGCTTCAATCTGTTGTTTTGTGTTCCAAAAAGCGTTTTCAAATCACACAACAAGGTATACAACTCTTGCGACGCATTCATTTTTATGCTAACTAACCAACTGTACTTGAATTTTTAGGTGATCCGATAGATTTTCTCAGTTGGTTTTTAAATACGCTTCACATTTCACTGAAAGGAACCAACAAGGACAACTCTTCCATCATTTATCGAACTTTTCGAGGCTCGATGAAGACTTATACTCGAAAAGTGATTCCAATGGACAAATCGATCGAAGAGAAATTGCAACTAATGGAAGATGAGGAATATAGCGAGAAGTGCGAAAACGGACACTTTCTCTATTTGACACTAGACTTGCCTCCCACCCCGCTATTTCGAGATGAGATGAGCGAAAACATTATACCTCAAGTTCCTCTAAGCACACTTTTAGCAAAATTTGACGGGAGCTCAGAAAAAGAATACAAAACTTACAAGGATTCATTTTTGAAGCGATTTGTTATAACTAAGTTTCCCAAGTTTCTTATTCTTTACATCAAGCGTTTCACCCGAAACACGTTCTTTTTGGAGAAGAATCCGACTATTGTCAACTTTCCAATCAAAAATGTCGATCTAACCGAACTGCTAGGTCAAGATTACCGCGCAGATGGCAAGACAAAGGTCAACTACGATCTGATTGCTAACATTGTTCACGATGGTGTGCCTGAATCGGGCAAAGGCACTTATCGAATACACTTGTTGCACAAAGTAAGTAATTTATATCCTATATTCTACACATTGCTAGATTCACCACTCACAATGCCATTTGCAGGGAACGGGCAAATGGTTCGAGATGCAAGATCTGCACGTCACTGAAATTTTACCTCAAATGATAACATTGTCCGAATCCTACATCCAAATCTGGGAGGAGCAGTCTGCAGACTAAGTATATTGTCTAAAGTTTATATTTTGTTGATGAAAGTGTGAAGCGAATAAATATTTGATTGATTTCCTCGCGTGGTGATGTCTGTCCAGTGTGACAGTGTGAGACAGTGTTGCAAGTGCATCTCTCGAGGGGCATTTCATTTCATTCACACGGCCAGTAGGCACTTTTCCACTTTCATTGTCGAAGCCACAAGTGGGACTACGCACTATATGTGTTATACTGAACAGTATTTTTGTAATACAAGCTTTTTTAAAAAACAATTTTTTAATGATAAAAAAATAGTAGCGCTCCTGCCTAATGGTCGGTCCTCCGTCCACGCCAGTGACTATCCATTGCCACCCAAGCCAACTAAGCGAGACTAAGGGCGCAATGATGATACAAATGACTAGCACTGGTACTTGGTAACCGCTGCTGCCCGGTCCAAGGGGAATTTGGAATGAGAGTCTTTTCATATTTTCTTTCTTCTTTCATCAGATTTCTAGCGATCCTTGTATGGCTCGCAATAACATTTGTCAGGTGGCTGTTTTCACCAGCACCAAGGGTCGCAATAAGACAGACTTCGATGGTACTAGCTACTTCCTGGCAAATGTTCTTCATTTCAAGTCTTACGACTTTTCTCTTTAGCTTGTGAAGAGTGTACAAGACTTGAGTCTTGTGGTCGAGTTTAGTGGCATTGCGCTTCCACGATGGATTTTACACAACCGAGTTTGCGAAATAATGATAAAATCTCAGGCAACGCCAGTTGAGCAAAAGATAAGCCGTCGAAGTGGAGTGGAGGTGCCCAGTGTGGCATTCTTGGCCTTTGACTTCTTCTAGTTCTTGAGGTTTGGTCTGTTCGAAGAGAGAAAGAGTGAGAGAGAACTTTCTATATATATAGCTCACTGTTCAACTTTTGTGACACGTACCAATCGGGTAACGCTCAGAAATGTTTAATATGTTAATCACAAGGCAATGTACAAGAGAATAAAAAAACGTCATTATACTTGCTCTGGTAGCACTCTATAGAGTATACCTATAGACAAATCAGAGTGGAAGTATTCGAATTGTAACTCCACGTCACTGCTGTGACTTGGCAGTTTCCGGGGTTCACTGCACTGTACGAAGTCTTATTGATGGCGACATTTTGCATGGGGTTTCCTTTTGCCACATTACTTGGTGCATCATTAGGAATCGATTGGAACCTTGAAAAAAAACAATACAACTTTTGTGGTCAACCGATAAGGTGGTAATTACTTATTATGGTAATTGTAATGGTATTATGGTAATTACTAATTATAATGAAAGTCTATGGGTGTGTATGCCTGCATAAGTGAGACCATTCGTTGACCAATTTCAGATTTTATGATTTTAATCGACAGTTAAAAAGTGACACTTACTGGGAAACTTTAAATGGTTTATTATGAGACAAGACACAACAGAGTTATGACGATCAAAAAATGTCAACAAATCAATTTGTGTTTACGTCAGTTTATCCATAAAGGACGTTTTGTTGGCCATCCTCTTTCTTTCACTGTGGTAAAAGCATGAGTCGTAACGTTATCTGTAAAAAATAAACTGACACCAACCCAAATTGGCTGATTTGTTGACATTTTTTGGACCGTCATAACTCAGTCGTTTTTTTTCGAATATTAACCTTTCTTAAATTTTGATTTAGTATAGATTTTTAACTGTGAATTGAAATCATAACAAGGCAAATTGGCCAACGATTGATTTGACACGAACTCATCTTAAATATTAAAAAGTCCATAGACCTACTTTATCGCTATCGGCTGATCTGACAAAGTTTTATTGGAAAGTTCAAAATTTTTGTATAAATTGACCCCGAATAATTTCCAGAGCCAGGAAACCCCATGAAAAAGAACAATTTGGAGCCTCCGACATAAGATCGTAATTGTAACGTATTGTGACATATCGGATCTAAGCTAAATTGGGGCAAAATGATAGAAAACCTGACGAATTTATGCACCAACATCATGGCCATACGTTTTGGCCACCAAAAGTTTTCTTTTACACCTCTAAATACCCCATTCACATTTCGGACTTAACAGTTTTACAAAAGCTCACGGGTGCCGTACAGACAAAAGTCAACTGATTGCTAACATTGTTCACGATGGCGAGCCTGGATCGGGCAAAAGCAGTTATTGAAGACACAAAGCTGCCCAAAGTAAGTAATTAATGTACTATATTCCACACATTGCTAGATTCACCACTCACAATGCCATTTGCAGAGAACGGGCAAATGTTTCGAAATGCAAGATCTTGCACGTCACTGAAATTTTACCTCAAATGATAACATTGTCTGAATCCTGCATCCAAATCTGAGAGGAGCAGTCTGCAGACTAAGTATATTGTCTAAAGTTTATATTTTGTTGATGAAAGTGTGACGCGAATAAATACTTGATTGATTTGCTCGCGTCGTGATGTCTGTCCAGTGTGACAGTGTGAGACAGTGTTGCACGTGCATCCCTCGAGGGGCATTTCATTTCATTCACACACGGCCAGTAGGCACTTTTCCACTTTCATTGTCAAGGCCACAAGTGGCACTACGCATTGCAGTATGCCGTGCTCGGTGGAGTGAAACCATCTCTCTCTCACCCATTGCTCACCCAACGGTTGCAACATCTTAGACACCAGTGAGTTGTGTGAGAAGAAACACCAGACCCGAGCTAAATCATGGTGAATCATCATCTTGAATTGATCATCACGGTGCAAATACAATTTTATTTTTATTATTTCAATCTTTTGTTATCTCACAAGTGCATATGGTTTTTTTTGTTTATTTATAATTATCTTTTTGGTAAATTTTATACAAGCTAGTTTTCAAATTTGAAAATAATATATAATTAAAAAATATATTATATATAATAACATCAAACACTCATTAATTGATGACGTAATTGCTGTAATTTATTTAGCCTATTGAATGCCGCTTGCATAGTAGCGCTGTCATTGGATCTGCGGCACCAAGTTGGTGTTGGAATGTGACTCAAACTTTTTTCGCCGTGCAGACGGCCAGGTGTGTGTGAATCAGTCACCAGACCCGAGCTAAATCATGGTAAATCATCATCTTGAATTGATCATCTTGGCATAGTGTGTGTGTGAATCAGTGACCGAGTGCGCCGGCGTTTCGAGCAACTTGTGTGGCCTCCACCAAAAGTGTGTCACGGCGTGCTGAATGCGGTGTGGAGCTCACGTGCTAGATCCCGCCACTGGATCCTACCACTCGGTACCACAAGCTTTGCGGTGTTCTCTCTCTCTCTCTCTCTCTCTCTCTCTCTGGTTTGGTAGTGGCGAGAGGAGCGATAGTGAGAGAGCAGTACGTGTACCATGCACGCCGGCACTGCGTCGCCCGCTCCCATTCACTCTGTCTTGTCGCCCATGCCTCTGCCTGCATTCTGGTTGCACCTTTGGGCGCTGTGTTTGTATTGTTTTATACTCTGATGCAACTTTCACTTTCATCAAAGACAGACGCTAGCAACCTAGGTGTGTTGGTGTCGTGCCTACCAGACAATGCATTCTCTATCAGCCACCATTTTATTACGTTTTTAATTATAGTTATTTATTACAGGGTGTCATATGCTAAGACATTGTTTTTTTGGTTTCTTCGTTTCATCTGTTTTTTCTGTATTTTTCACTATTTGACCTCCAATCAAAATATTTCCTTGTAATACTTCCTGGTTGACAACATTGAAACAGTTAATCGGAAACCATGAGCTTTTCGAATGAATTCATTTGTGATAACGACAAATATGAAAAATCAAAAATTGGAAAACTTCGAAATGAGCGCGAGCTTATTCAGGCAAAGACTTATAAAAATTGGATCAACTCTATTTTGATTCAAGTAAGCAAATGGTACCCACGGGATTCTGCTTATCTAATGTGATCTAATATCAGGCTCGCACTGGAATCGAGGACATCTATACTGACTTGGCAAATGGGGAGAAGTTGATACTTCTGCTCGAGTTGATCACAGATGAAAAAATTTTTCAGCCTAACAAGGGATCTATGGTGTTGCACAAAATCGAAAATGTCAGCGAGTGTCTTAAATTCATTCGAAGCAAAGTAAGTAAACAACTAAGACTGCCACCTCGTGCTCACTGCCTGACATTATCTCTTATGCCCTTCAGAACGTTTATCTAGAAAGCATTGGGCCAGAAGATATTGTTCACGGTAATCGACGTTTAACGCTTGGGCTTATCTGGACCATCATTCTCAGATTTCAATTGAGTCGTCACTTAGACTTTCCAAAATATGACTTGAAAAATATCAAAGAATCTTTATTGCTATGGTGTCAGAGCAAGACGAAGGATTTCAAACAAGCAAAAGTTAAAAATTTTGCCAAAAGTTGGCAGAATGGCTGGGCTTTTGTGGCACTGATTCATAGTCTCCGGCCTGATCTGGTTAATGAAAAAGACATTAAAAAATTACGACAAGTCGAGCTTCTACAGTGGGCCTTTGACACTGCTAATCAGCATCTTTACATTCCAAAAATTTTGGATGCAGCAGACGTGGTTAAATCGCCCGACGAGAATTCAATTCTCACATATATCTCGTACTTCTACAACTTGTACACGCGAACTAAGAATGCGGAGACCAGTGCAAAGCGAATCAACTATGCACTGAATCAACTAAGTGAGATTGAAAGTTTGAAAGACAGCTACAATGAAATGGTGCATCAGTTGCTTGATTGGATCCACAAGAAGACAGCTCACTTTGAACAAGTGGTTGACAAGCGACGCGCACAAGAAGAAATGATGCAATTCAATGGTTACTTCTTTAATGAGCGCTCGGTTCAACTCCAAGTGAGAAATGAGTGCCAAAGTCGCTATTTCGAGCTAGTCCGCCTGCAGAAGTTGGTAAGCGGGAAGACCGTTCCCATCTCAAACGGACTAAGCTTGAAAGATGTGGAGAGAGCGTGGCTTCATTTGGAACGTGTCGAGACCTCCTACCAGGCTTGTCTCAAAGAGATGATTTGTCAACAAGAGAGACTTTCCAAGCTCTCGGAGATGTTTGATATCAAGAGCAGCAAGTTCGAGACATATGTCGCACACAAATTAGAGCTTCTCAACGCAATGTTTCGTCTTTCCAAGTCAAGATCCATGGAAGAGCTCGAAGTGCATCTCAAACAGTCAGAGTTGATTTGTTTTGACATCCTCTCCAATCATGTCAAATTCAACTCTCTGATCAGTATAGCAGACGAACTCATCGCTAATCAGTTTAATGATGTTCAATTTTACAAGTTCTTCAAAACTCATCTTATGACAAAATTGAAAAGTCTTAATGATTTTGCTACTTACAATCAAAAAACAATTGATACAACGCGACGACTCTTATTCCAGAACAAACAGCTGGAAAATTTGGTTGAGGAACTGCTAAGGTGTCAGTCTAGAGTAGAATCCATATCCGTCAACTTGACTTCACCACATAAAATTATTTTTGCTTTAGAAAAATTGAAACAACTTGAAAATGATATCAAAATTCTGGAAGAGATTTATGATAAAATCAAATTGCCAGAACCTCTACCAGAGAGTTGTTTTGTGTTCGTCGAGAAAAGTACTATTGACCAATTGGAAAGTCGAGTATCGAGCTTACTTACACAAAGTAAAGATCTCATTGCAGAGAAGACAAAAACCTTACAGACTACACTCTCGATTCATGAGTTTATGGATGAGCTTGCTAATATAGAGGCCTTTTTAGAGGAAAAACAATCGATCTCGCAAACAAATCCCACGAAGAGCTATACCCAATGCAACATGCTTTACTTGCAAAGACGCAATAATTTTATTAAACTAGAAATGAAAGTTAGAGAAGAGGAGCTGTATGCCACTCTTGCCAAAGGTTTTCAACTGATGACCACCTGTGAGCAGAGTAGAAAACAAATTGAAACATGCATCAACAGAGTGAAATCAAAGTGGAAGCGAACCATTCAAATCATCAACGATCGCACCTTTCTCTTGAACGACACTTCTATTTTGTTTGACTTGAACCAAGAGTTGACTCAGCTTGATTTGCTCATGCTTGACCAGGAAAGTGAGCCACATATCCGTGTGGAGACCCTTTATGCCATGTCCTCCAAAATTGAACAAAATCTGGTGTGTTTTAAAAGAATTATCAAGAAAATTAGCCGTTTATCTATTACAGTTGAGAAATATTCCAACATAAACAACCAAAAACTTGCCAACGACAATATCTACTTGGTTTATTTGAAGGACAGCATGGTAAATTCATGTCAACTTGTGCCTTCACACAATTATCTACTAATTCAACTGGACAATCCGCATATTAAGCTAATCAGTCCACAGGAGTTACATTCGAATCTATTAAAGTTATTTGTCAACCACTATTCTCATATCAAGAGTGTCATCTCGTCAACTGAGTTTGATCTGGATGCCATTCTCTTGCAACGAGTATTGTCCAACAGTGACAGTGACACCACCTCCCATCAGGTGACACACCCCTTTGTCACTCAGCCAAGTGAGGTCGAAGACATCAGTGCAATATTTGACATGTTGTTCGCGCGAAAAGCCTCCACCGAGGTTGGCCGACTCCTGCAACAACGTCGATCGTCCTTCATGGCAGATATGGAGAGTATGAGCGAGTTGAGTGCTCTGATCAAGCAATCCTTGCATCTCATTCGATTATTGCAAACCATCGTTGAGAGTGAAACTCCACATGACAGTGGTCACTTCTCGATAACTCCACCGCAGTCAGTCATGCATTACCCATTAAACCAAACAAGGTTAGTTATTGCCTTTCCAGTAACTTATATCATTTCTCATTTGGTTTTTTTCTAGCGAGCTTAACTTTCCGGACCCACTTATCGTTTCACACAATGAAAAACAACTAATATTCATACATAAAATGAAATTTAATTTTGAAACACTTTTGAAAATTTCTAGCAGTCCCACAACAAATTTGGAATTTAAAATTCGTTTTATGCAAGAATTAATGGAAGGACAAATGAAGCAAATTAGTACTTACTTGCAATCAAATTCTTCTACAGCAGATATCGATAATATACGATCACATCTCAGTCGTTTTATAGAATGTAACCAAAGCAATATGAAGATTGTGCAACAAATGAATTGGTTGCAGGATCAACATCAGATATTGCTAGAACATTTAAACACTGCTCGAACTTTGATAAATCAAACTGATTCTATTGGAGACAATGATGGACAAGTTTATAAAACTTCCCTTCGACGACTGAAGTTTACTAAAAGTGCAATCGAGCAACAACATTCTGAGTTGCTTGGTGGCAAATCTATAATAGAATCGACGAATAATGTCAAACTGTGTCAATTCTATGAAACTTTGCAGCAAAAATTTGCAAAGACCGAGAGAACAATTCAAATCTGTCAAGCGCGTTTGGTTAACAAGTTGACTTCAGTTCAACTTAGCAAAATTAGTTATAATTTAGAAGATTTCCCGTATTATATTGAAACCGAACTCAGTCACTCATTAAAAACAAAAAGTACAACAATTGACAGTACTCATCAAATTAAAACTAGTGAAAACGGTAACCAGTGGTCTCTTGTTGAAGATTTGCTTAAAGAGATGGAGTTGGTATTGTTTGAAGCTCAACATGGCTATGAACATGTCGAAATCAAATATTTTCACGTAGCACAGCAAGCAAGTGCTTTTTTGAACTTGCAAGATGAGTTTGTTCAAAAGAGGTTTGCAGAATTGCAAAAACAGATTGAAAGTGAATTATTGCGAAATAAACAAAGATCCGAAATAGAGCGGTTTGAACAAGTAGCAAAAGAATTTGAAAATGAATGTCAGCAAGAAATAAACAGAATAGAAGTTGCAATGACCAACTGTGATTTCACTTCACAAGTTACTTTCCGTCAAACAATGGCTCGACTCGAACTTGCATATCGATTTATTCGTAATGACTACAATCAGAGCAAATCTAGTGAGATACGCTCTAAAATGGCTTGTCTGCAAAGTCTCCTCCACAAATTTGCTTTCAAAGTAGAAAATTTTGAGTTATTCATTCAACAATATGAAAATATTAACATTATCGAGAGTAAATTGCGAGATGTGCTTTCTAATTCTAATTTTACTCAGCATGATATTGATGCAATAGATGAAATCAAGCGTTCTCTGGAACATGTCAACGAGAAGCTACACCCTGGCTTCAAATCTCTTGTTAAGAAACTTAATATACTAAGGAACAGAGCATCATGCTCACTATTCACTATGAAACAGAAAATCATTCATGCAGAAATTAAAATCAAATTACAGCATCTCAAACGCGTTGATTCAAGCGAGCGACAGAGTGCTCTAATGCACAGCATTGAAACCCAGCTAAAAGCACTTTTGGCCAATGTACCTGTTTCTACTACAGACTACGAAAAATCCGATGAAGTTCTTCTTGGTTGGGAATTGATTAGTCAAAAACTCAACTCAATTCTAAATTGTTCAGTTGTTGACTCTAGAATCAGTGAGAATCAAGTCGCCGAGTTGGAGTGGGAAGCGAGAGAACAGGCATGCAACAGAAACTGGACAGAGAAAAAGACAGAATTAGTGAACTCAAGTGAAAAATTAAATTTGAGTGATGTTCCCACTTTATGTCTTGATGGCTTGACCAGTGATGACCAAGACGAGGAGAAGAATGCAGAGAAGGAAAGCAGCGAGAAGCACGAGCTAGGCAATCGGGACAGTGCACTCTTCACTTCCTCCCTCGACTCCTCTATGTTTTTCGACTCGCTCCACTCTTCTAACGATCGAATCAGCCATCTCGCTTCATCCCAGGAGAGCGTGACAAACCACCTCACTAGTTCATCATCGAGTCTTTACTTATCCGAGTGTGACTCAGGCAATTGTGATATCAACTCGGATCAGTTTACTCCACCATCTAGCTTCACACCAGAATCAAAGGTTCCATTTTTGCAGATGGCTTCTGTCACCAATTTATCGAGTCAAAGTGTTACCACGGCACCAGATAATCAGATTACAATTGCTTCCGTCTCTAACTCGAATCCACAAGATCTAGAGGAAAGTTTTTGCTTGTCAGAATTAAACTCGAAAAATGAAAACTATGAAAATTCTAAATATATATTTGTTCACGACAAAGTAAATCCAGATTATGACAATCAAATCTCAAGCAAATCTGTCTTGTTGAGTGAAGAAAATAAATTGCAAGTTCACTCCAACAGAGATCAGCTTAAAGAAAGTCATGTATTGTGTTATTTTGAGAATCAAGTCAACATAGTGAACGAACGCGTCAAGCGAGTTTGCAATCAAATTTTAGAATTAGTTACACTGGAATCTACTCCTAATGTAGAATTGGTTACTATGCTGGAATCCTTTCAAAATAAGCAGAAAATATATCAAGATTGTGTTGATTGTTCAATGAAAAATTATACGAGCATTGTACCATCAGTGAAACAAAATCAAAAATTTGGTTTGTTTATTGATGATAATAATATCCAATTAGTAATACCACATGCTGACAAACTTCACATTTTGAATGCCAAAATTTCTGAAATTGGACTAAAATTGAATAATGTTGAAAAAATTGTTGTTTGGTCTTTGGAAGAAAAGCGAGATTCGGAAACATCAAGCAACTTGTTAGACTGCATTTGTAACAAACCATTTTTTGATGAAAACAGCTACGAGTCCGAGTCCATTGACCAAGAAGCAGAGTGCACTCTCAACTCATTAGACAGTCGATCGCAAGGGATTCAGTGCAAGTTGAGCAATGTTATTCATACTTTGCTTGAAAGGGAAAGCGAAGAAAGAAATGACGCATCTGAATCATTTGTTTATTTACCCCAGACAACATTAGACAACGCTTGCAATGTTTCGAATGAAGAGATTGCAAAAAATTTTGATTTTCTTCCAGATAACTTAAATAAACTAAAGACGATAATTGAAGATGCAGCTAACCAACCAAGTCCACTCATAGATCCAGAAAATGGTCCATGCAAAGATGCCACCGAGTTAGTCAAGAATGATGACTTTGAAAACAAATCAATTGAATTATCTACTATATCGACAAATCTTACCCCAGCAAAATATGCATATGAACTCACCAAAATTTCTAAACAAACATTTTTTGATGAAATATCATTAAATATAGATAAAAATACCGAAAATAGGTCCAACCAATCAGTAGACGTTGATTTATCTGTTCAATCTATTGATGAATGCCAATATCACCGCCTGAATATATCGGAATTTTTAGAAGCCAAGTTTGACAATAATCAAAATCGAAATGATTTGCAACAAGAATTGGTCAGTAAGAACGCTAGTGTGTGCCATCATGTTTATCAGCCGTTGCAACAATCAGATGAATATAATACGACTTGTAATGCAACAAAGTTGTCAGGCACCGAAAAAAGTAATGAATTGATGGCTAATCATTTCGTTGAAATTGGTCCTCAAGTAGAATCAACGCAGACATCTGTAAACGAATTTGACAATAGGTCTTCTAAGTACCAGTACGAACCTACTGATGAAATGGCCGAGAGACGTCTCAATTTGTTAGGAGACCGACTGCATGCCAATCAGTGCCAATTAGACAGCCTCACTCAAGCATTGTTGGAGAGTATGGGCGAAGTGAGTCATCATTTGGACGAACCGTCGTTCGACACTGCTCTTCAGAATGTTTGTGTTTCCCCACTTGGCGAGAATGCTGAGGTGATCGATTTGCTGCCAAACAAACTGGCAAGGTTACAGAAAATGCTGGAAAACGCCACTGACCAACTATTGTCATATTTGCATTCTTGTCGGGACAAGACCTCTAGTGAAAATGTTTCTCAAACCTTTAATTCAATTAATACAGAAAAAGGTCTACTTTCATTAAGACAAAATGAATTTTTTGAGCCAAGTCAATCAGTTACACTCGACGCATCAGTTCTATCAGAAAATGTTAATCATCACTGCAACATTGTTGACAATTCACATGCTAAGTTTGCCGAAGAAAAAATCTTTGATTTGAAACAAGAAGTGATTGAAGAAAGTCAACATGATAATAAACCTGAAGGTACGTTTTACGTTTGCGTGCAACCAGACGAAACTATGTCTGGTATAGAGTCTTTTGATCATCAAACTAAATGGGAGTCACTCACAAGTTTGGAAAGAAGTGCAGATGATTTGAATTATTCTAAAACAAATGAAAAATTAATTGCATCTCAAATTGACACGTTTTTAAATGAAAATAACAGTGCTTTAATTGCGCCTAATGATTCTCAAAATGTTTTCCCCAATGAGCATATAAGTGAGAATGAAGCAGAAGTTGACGGAGAAATTATTATTGATTTGTTAGAAGATCGCGTCAATAATGTGCAATTTCAAATAGAATATCTCCAGCAACAAATTGAAGCTTTAGTTCAACTAGAGAGCTTTAAAAAATCAGAATGGAATTTCTCCAAGCAGTTAATTGAATTGTTTCCTGAAAATAATCTGCATTTCATTGAATGTGATGACAGTCACCAAATTATGAACTATAATGAAATTAAGTCTCAATCCGACAACATTAATCAGCATGCAAATTCGGAAAATCTTGCCAACGTGGACATCAAACAGTGCGATTCGGTATGTGAGTTAAATCAAGGCAGTGAAGATGCTATTCAGGGCCAGTTAGCAAATAACATCAAGCTCTCATTGCTTTCAACTGACTCAGACAAAACAAACATCTCTAGGCAAACTGAGACAACACTAGAACAATTCAATGCTTCTATTCAACACGAAACACAAACAAATGATGTGTTTTGCGCTCAAACTCCAAACCAATTGGATCTCGATTTTAATTTGAAAACAAACTGTGCTCTTTTTAACCAAACTTTGAAACAAAACATTCAGGAAATCACAAACAAAATGTCAGAAAGCAAGTTGTTTAATGAAATTGAACGTGAAACAAACAAACCAATAAATCATGAGATATTTGTCAAAAATTCTAATCAAAATGATAATTTATTTATGAATTTACCGGAAACTATTTTAAATGACCATTTTCTCAATACATTAAGTGTGCCTGAAAATTCAACCTATTCTGAGTCTTATGAAAATATACTTGTCCAAAATTTAAGCTCAGATTTGAAAAAAGAAATGAATCATTCGGAAATGTTACCAGATATTGCGGTGTCAAATACAAAAACTGCAACTAAAGATAAATTACACGTTATAATTGATAAAAGTTTTATTTCAAACTCTTTAAAAGAAAATCTAAAAAATGAAGCATTTAAATTGAATTCGTCATTGCTTAAAAATTCGAATAATTTGATTGAAGAATCGACCACAATTGTTGATTCAAATTGTAAAAGTGAAGTACTAAAAACGAATAACAGCACCTCACGTTACTCTGAAACTCCACACAAAACTGATGAAGCTGAAATCTTCATGATAGCTGACATAGACGAGACGAGTTATTCTGAGCCAATTGACAACCTTGATTGGTTACAGAATCGAGTTGATGTTGTGCAACAACAAACTGAAACATTGTTGCACCAGATCTTGACGTTGCTCGGATTTGATCAATACTTGCAAAATAAAAGTGACTTAACTTTGGAAGAATTCCATAACTGCCTGGAGCATATAATCAATAAAACTGATACTTTTGATTTTGTAAAATTAAAAGAGCATGAGAAAGAAACAACTAGTTTTGTAGATAAATCTCAAACCAATGAAAAAGCTTTGAGAAAATACAGTCTAATGAAACTTGAAGACTATTCTAAATTTTCTATTGGAAGCTTAAAAACAAACCAGAACAAAGTTGACACTACTGATGTTGTCAATAATCAAAATGTAAAAATTATTTCAAAGGAAGATTTTAGCAATGAAAATGTCGATGCGTTCCAAGATTTATTAAAAGAACAAAATGCAAAAGGTTCATGTGATTATTTTACGTTCGGACACCATCAACAACAACAACAGCAAAAACAATCTATTTTTGAAGAGCCTAAATCTGATTCAGAAAGCACGACTGGAAAAGTACTTGAATTGTTAATGCAAAACGTAAATAAAAATTCAGAACAACTTGAGATATTTACAACTAACAACAACAATGCAAATATTGACTTGAATATTAAAAGTGAGTCATTGCACACTTCATCTGACAACTCATCTGATGATGAGTTGACAACCAAACCGATACAAGCGGACATATCTCAACTCTTACAACACGACCAATTCATCAACTTTAATAATCAAACTAATGTTTATGAGTCAAGTAACTCACAGAAAATTCAAATTGCAACAAATTTGAGTTGTTTGAACGAAACTTCAATTGAACCCATTTTACAACCTGAGTCTAGACAAGACAAAAATTTAGACATTGTCGATTCGGTTAATTCAAACTTTCACCAAACTGGTAGTAAATCAAATTTTAAAATTGAAACAATTGAAAAAGAACGGGGAAAAGTTGAAAGCCAAAAGTCAATTCAATTTGAAGAACATTGCAGTGAAGTATTTACAGTTTTCAAAGCTAACGTTGAAATGGACTCAACTTTGGTTTCCCGAACTCATGACTGGTTTTCAAACCAGGCCAGTATCGTTAAAGGAGAAAATGTTAGTGAAAGCGATGACATTGCTTGTCCACAACACTTTACGGACACTGCCAAGCGTGAATGTATTCTGGAAACTACCAAAGTAAACACAACTCGACATTTTAGCTTTAATGAGCAATCAAGTGGAACTGATTCCTTGCAAAGACTCTCCTCGGCTTATACAGAAAGCTCTACTGACATTAGTGAAATCTCTGGTCAAGTTGAGCACTCCAACATAAACACGCTGGCACAGTTTGCTAGCGAACAAAGTCATAACGATGTTGAAACAGACTTTAATAATCCTGTGCAAAATGAGTTGAGTAGAAATAATCTGAGTCCAAAAGATTTCAACGTAACTATTTCAAATAAAATCAAGCCATCAAATGCTGAAATTGAAGAAATGTCTGATCAGGATAACAAGCAAAGTGACTCTTCAAAGAATGTGCCTGAAGAAAGCCAAACAGACTGTAATATGCTAAAAACATTGTTGTTCACAACTGAAGTCGGGTTTAATCAAAGCGAAAGTGACAGTGAAGATGAACAACAAAATAATGCTCAGCATAGAAGTGACGGTTTTTTCAAAACTAACGATAATAACAAAATGCAAGTTATTGATGCCACTGTAGAAGTTGAAAGCAAAATTGAAGAGAACATCAAAGATGAGTTTGACAAAAATATTCAAAGCACTGGCAATAATTGTCAATTGTTGGAAGCCTCTGAATTGTTTAACCAAGCTTCAACCAACAAACCAACTTCTTTATTCTCGCTAACTTTCTTGTGTCAACAAGCAATTGCACAAAACACTGTTGTATCAAATCAAACCAACTTGTCAACTTTGAAGAGTGTTGGACAAAACGATATAACTCAATCTTTACCTAAAAAAGAGTTTAAAACAATAACTCATTGTGAATCTTCTACTTTATTGCAAGACCTTCCATTGATTATTGATAGTGATAAAGAAAATAAAGTTGTTGAAAATAGAAAATTTCTGCATGAATCGCAAGAAAGTGTTTATTTGCCGAGTGTAACTGTATTAGAAGCTGTTAATGACTTTGAATGTGAATCCACCACTCAATCAAACTCATTGATTTCGAGAATTAAAGATTTATCGTCTACCAACGTTCAAGACGAACTGAGAAAAGAACGCCAGAGTGAAAGTGAATGTGAAGAAACTGACGATCTAGAGAAATCTAGAGATTACTCTAATGACAAATCAAGCACTGAATTCAACTTAATAATTTGTGAAAGTGAAACACTGAATTTGAAAAACAATAAAGATTTTGAGTTACCAGAATCGTGTAACGATACAAGAAAAGAACTTGATTTGAAAAATTTTGAAAATGTGTTTGAAAACGTAGAATCTATAGAAGGCTTCGAAAGTGAATCGAACATTAAATGGAATTTATTATTTCATGAATGCAAAGGACAAAGTGTGGAAAACAGTAAAGATTTACATTTTTCACAGTTTAAAAATGATCCAAGAAAAGAACTCGAGTTGGAGAGTAAAAATATACTACAAACTGACAAATCTGCGAATTGCCCTACAAGTGAACTAAGCACTAAATTTAATTTAATTCTTGAAAGTGAAGACATGATAAATGTGAATGATAATGAAGAATTAAAGTTACAAAAAGTTTGCAATGATACGAAACAAGAATTTAATTTGAAAGCAAGTTCAAGTTTGCTTGAAGATAACAAGTCCGCAGAGAACTCCACAAGTGAATCGAGCAGCCAGTCAAACTTAATAGTTTATGAGGATAAAGAAGAACTAAATTTGGACATTTGTGAAGGATTTGGCAATCACTTAAAAGATAAAACAATTACTCAAAAGAACTCTATGCTAATTGAAAGTGATAAAGAGGAAATAAATCTTGAAATTATTGAAAATTTACAATCTACTGAATTAAGAGAAGATCTGAGTACACAGGAAAATTATGGTTGGACAAGTGAAATAAATGTTTCTGATTCTCCCTCTTCAAGTGGTTATTCCAACCGCAAAGAATTGAATTTAGTTTCTTTGAACACTTCGTTATTCGACGAAACAACTTCCATGCTTTTCAAACGGAACATAGAATCGTCTTCGATTATGCAACATAATGAACAATTCCAAGAGCATGACGTTTTAGTTGAGAGAAATAATTTTGAATTAACATTAAATATTGATCGTAACATTTTGGAAAGCTTAGAAATAGAGACAACATCAAATAATTCGGAAAGTTTTGCTTCAATCAAAAATAATGATTTATTCAAAACAACCAAAAGTGAAAATGATGATCATAATTTAAAATATCAAGTTGACTCCAAACATTTTAGTTTGTTAAGTGATGAAGAAGGAGGCAGATTCACGAACCACTCTATGCACATCGAAAGCCTAGAGAATGGGGCTAAATTTTGCAATACAAACCATCAAGCCACCACAAATTTAGTGCTGTCCAATGTGAATGATTGTCAGTCTAGTAAAGTTCAAGATGAGCTTAAGAACATCAAAGATTTCAATATTTCTTATAATCCTAATAGCAACCCACTTTCTACCAAACATGAATTAAATATTTTGACAGAAAACGAGAAACACAAAAAATGTCAACCAAATAATAACCAATCAAAAACTATAAACCAAGATGATATGGAAATTCAAGTCGAAACTTCTAAACCGACTATTTTAACTTCAAAATTTATTGAAAATTTTGAACCAATTGAATTAGTGGCTACGTTAGAAAATTCTGGGTTTTGTTTGTTGCCCAACTCCGTCAACGCGGTCTTTCCAGATTCATCAATTAATGCTGATTTATCTCAAATCAAGAAACACGATTTTAACGACGTTGTTGACTCTTCTGGAGTCTCACTTAAACCAGATTTTTGTGATAAAGATAAAAATAAAAGTGAATTGCTTGGCTACAACTTGACATCTCAGCCAAAATCATGTGAAATGTCAAATGCATCGGAAGATTTTGTACCCATCATTAGTGCTCATTCCACTTTAAGTGAATACCAAAATCTTTTGTCCCGAGAAAACTCGAGTGTAGTTCATGAGAAAAATGAAGACCAACTACCGTCTGGAGTGGTTCAAACGAGCGAATCTCTTCAAATGTTTTCTACTGATATGCGCATGTCAACTCAGAATAGCTCTTGTCAAACAAGTGACATTGAGCCATCTTTATCGGTTATGTCGCAGCGAGTGAACCACTCTCCAGTAGAGAGCAACAGTCGCAATCCTCGTGATCAGTCGAGCACTATCAACTCGGAGTCGAATTGGTTGTCTCGAGTGCGTCGTATCGTGCGTTACTCACTTCCATTCCACCTTCTTGCTCTCTGTCTGCTTCTCTTGTTGCTTCTCTGTCCACACGAAGAGTATGAGTTTAACTGTCTGCTCCGCAACGATTACGCTTCATCCAATATCATGAAAGTCTATCCAAATGGCCCACCCCCACTCTGAGCTTTTCAACTTTTTCCTGCCATCTTATCTTATCTTCCCGATGGCTTGTTTATATTAGTATGGCACGATTTATATCGTCTATCGCATTTAAATGCGACTTGAATTGTGTCTTTTTACGCCATATATTTTTTTCTGAATTTGAAATTAAATTTGCAACTTTAATAAAGTTTGGCTGAAAGTAAAAACATGTTACGGGTCTCTTTAATACTTATATTTTTTACTCTGGTGTTGGCTGAAAGAAAAAATAACATACTTGAAACTGAAAGCCTAAAGAAAGTATTCCAGGTTAGTTATTATATTGTGACTCATTCGAATTTAAGTAAGTGTTTGCTACTAGAACGAAGCACTTCTGTTTGAAGACTTTTTGCAACGATACAACAAACCTTACCAAGATGAATTGTCTGGTATGTATTTTAAATCACTCTATGCATTTTATTGAACCTTTGTTAATATGATTTTGTTTTAGAAAAAGTTAGAAGATTCAAGATATTTCGTCAAAACTTGAACAAAATTAAATTATTGAATTTACACGAAAGAGGAAGTGCTGTGTATGGCATCACGGAGTTTGCGGACTTAGACTATGACGAGTTTCGCGTGAAACATCTCGGGGTTGACAGGAACTTGCACACTCCGAACGAGAGGCTGACAAGCAATCCAGAGCCATCCATTGCTCAAGTGGCACCAGGCTCGTTTGACTGGCGAGATGTGCACGGCGTAGTGAGTAACGTGAAGAATCAAGGCATGTGCGGTTCGTGCTGGGCCTTTAGCGCCACAGGTAATATCGAGGGTGTGTGGGCCATCAAGAAGAACGAGTCAATTTCTCTCTCCGAACAAGGTACTGTACCACTAGTTGGATTGCTTGTCTAAGTCTCAGGGTGTGCTTAACTCAATGCAGAACTGGTCGACTGTGACAAGTTCGACAATGGCTGTGGCGGTGGCTTACCCACGAATGCTTTCAAAACAATCATCAACCTGGGCGGCATCGAGTCTGAATCGGATTACCCATACGATGCACAGAATGAGAAGTGCCACTTCAACCGGGCGCTGTCTCATGTCAAAATTGACTCCTATGTAGAACTGCCAAGCAATGAGACCTATATGATGAGTTACCTCCTCAAGAATGGTCCCATTTCGATTGGCATCAATGCCAATGCAATGCAGTTCTACTTTGGCGGAATTTCTCATCCACCACACTGGCTTTGCCTCTCGCAAAGCATTGACCACGGAGTGCTTATTGTGGGCTATGGCGTCGGCAAGACTCGTATATTGCACCGCACTTTGCCATATTGGATTATTAAAAATAGCTGGGGAACCGGCTGGGGAGAGAAGGTTTGATTGATTCGACATGCTACTGCACTTCTCTCCATGCTCACTAATCATTGTCCATTCATCCAGGGCTACTACCGAGTCTATCGTGGTGACGACACGTGTGGAGTCAGTCAGATGGCATCCTCTGCTGTTGTCTACTAGTGCAACACCATTGCACACCTTCCAACATTCTCTCTCTCTCTCTTTCTTGAATCTTTTACAATGTCTTCTTCACTAAGCTGGTGCTCGGTTAATCGATAAGCAATAAAGTGTTGTTCTTGTTTTGACATTGGTGTTATTTAGTGGAAAATGACTTTGTAGGGTAGATTGTTCCAATCAAAATCAATTTAAATGCTAAGCATCTATTGAGAGAGACCTGCATGAGTTTAGTTGGTAGATAGTGCTGAACTGCTTTGTCAATGGCACACACAGCAGTCCTGCACATGCACTCTGCACATTCACTGCCAATGCACCATGCGCTATATAAGTGGTACAAACAGAATTAAGAAATGATGCTAACGCTGTCCAGAATAGTGATGATTGCGCTTCTTGCTATATAAACCGGGATTGCACATCAAAAGAGATGCGGTTCCGCGACACACTCTGCATTGCTCACCAAACAACATTCTGCTTGCTAATGCTCTTCTCATTGGTAACTTGTGTTAGAAAAATAACAAGAGTTTAACATGTTTGTGGATTTTGAGAAAAAACAAATCTAGCTCAAGTTAAATGGCATGTCACCAAATCAAATTTTTCCAAGTGCGGTAAATAACATAATTATAAGCAAATCTCAATCTGCAGCTGTGACCAACTGCAAACCGGCATGTGGCACAGTATGGTAGGCTGACATTCAAGTGAACATCATGATGAACAACGTGGGTATATGGCTTTGTGCCATTATGCTCTACCAAAACGTGCTTGCTCAACGTATTCTCGAAGACCTCAGCTGTGATTTTAACGATAAAACCCTTTGCACGTGGCAAATCAGAATTGGTGAAACTCAATTTGAGCCCATCTTTAACTATACTAACTTTGATGATGCTAACAAAGAAGGTGCATTCATTACAAGATGTGTTACTTAATTTGTGTTTGAGCTAACGATGTTTTATGATTTTATCAGATTTAGTTTTAATATTTCGACCAACAGTACCAAATACACAGGATCATCATGTGATTTACTCAATTACAAGTCCTTCACTCCTTTCCGGAGACTACGAATTTAGTTTCAACATCAACATGAACTTTGTGGGTAACGTGCAAGTTATTGTCAAAGAAGATAGAACCGAATCACAAATTTTGAAAGTGCCCGGAAACCGAAATAAGATGTATGATTCTACACATCTTTGTATTTATGTTATTCAATTTATCCTATTTATTTCAGATGGGACACGTATTCGGTTAGGTTACCTAAATATCACGAAATGTTTATTATGCTAGAAGTTCAATTCACTGAAGTTGCGGACTCTAGTGACTACGTGGCTATCAATTTTTTAAAGATGATTGACAAACAAACTAGTAAGTGTTGGTTATGCTGCAAAGAAATTCATTTGGATACATGTTTTGACGTAGAAGAGAACAGATGCCAATTTCAGTGCCAAAGTAGCGACAGATGTGTGGCAAATGACAAAGTGTGCGACACAGTCACCGACTGCCACCAACACGAGGATGAGAAGGCATCTTGTGGTTAGTGTTGTGTGTCAAACAAAGCATGTCTCCATTCACTTTCTCTTTACATAGATCAATTGCCACCCGGCAGTTACTGCAACTTCAGTGAGAACCTCTGCCACTGGTTCAACTACGACAATTCCAACTCGAGTGGTGATTGGCAGCACATGTCTGAGGGCTACCTTGCAGTGGTCTTCAAAGGTGCACATCGATTCGGCTCGATTTCTTACCTCACTAGTCCAATCTTTGATGAGATTCCATTATACCATTCCATGAGTTCGTCCAAATACTACAAATCGTGCAAAGTATGACTAATTTTATGGAAAAGTTATTATTAATAATTTGTTTTGAAATTTATTTATTTTCGATTACATAGGTGCGATTCTCATATCGCTTCAGTTCATCTTCAAATGATCTGGCTTTAGAACTTGAGCCAGTAGGTGAGCCTAGAAGCCCTCACCCCATTCAACTATGGCGTCACTTCAACAAACGCTTGGGTAGTGGCAAATGGGAGAATGTCACTATACCAATGCCGCTCGACGTCCATTCCAAATACCGACTTAAATTTGGCGCAGCGCTAGGCTTTCATAAAAGCATTAGCAACACATTTTCTCGGAGGAATGAACTAGTTGCCATTGATCATCTCAGCTTAAGCAAAGAATGCTTTGCAATTGGTAATTTAGCCAGTTAAAAATTCTTTTATGTGGTAGCATTGTTTTTTCAGATGTACCAAAATCCGAACCTCGTAATTCGATTTTCACACCTGTTCCTAATGCGGGACATTTTTTTGCCATACCTCAAGCAAAATCATTAAAAAGTAAGACAATAGAGCTAAGTTAAAATTTATCATCTAACTGATACTTTGTAGAATATGTATTTACACCGTGTGGTGCTACCGGTCGAAAAGGTCCTACGTACTCGCAATGCGAGAGTTTTTACATGAACAGTTCGACTCGAGCAGCGGTTTTTGAAACAGTTAACTTCAAGGTGAACGGAACTCAAATGTGGACTGTGCCAAAATCCGCTTACTACACGTATGTTCCAAATCTCTTGCTACATCAACCGCTAAGTTTCGTGGTTTTTGCTAGAATTTATGCAAAGGGTGCAGATGGTGGAAGAGGTCTGTACAAGCATCCGGGTGGAAAAGGTGCACTGGTGCGAGCTGTTTTTTACCTTTACGAGGGCGACACCATTTTCCTCGCCATTGGACAAGCAGGCAGCAGTGCGTGCAGTACCTCCACTAAGCACTTCGATCAGTGCAGCTCACCTAAGCAACCCGCCATAGCCATTGGGGCTGGTGGCGGAGGTGCTACCTATGGTACTACTTTGATTATATTTAATCATTCACTTTTATCTAATATTAATTATACATTTTCATTATTGTAGTATTTAAATTCAAATCGGACTTAATAGAAATGTGGACGCCTTTGCTAATTGCTGGAGGTGGAGGAGGAGGAAGCGGCAAGTTTAATCCTGATATGAAATTTCAGCCACGTATGTGCAATCATTAACAAATAACCTATCCACTAAAATGAATATTGTAGATCAACATGGTCAAGGATTTGACATCTACAATACCGGAACGGAAGGCAGTGTCAATGGTTCAGGAGGTGGCTGGAATTATAGTAGTTTGGTCAAAAATGAGCAGTCGGGCAATTCTTACATCGCAGGGGCTTACGGTGGGCTTACCTGCAAGAATTATGCCAAATGGTATGCCAACATTACCTTTAATTTCATTGTGAGCTTATTCTTTGAAACAGGATGGTAAATGGTGGTTTTGGAGGCGGTGGTGGGGGCTGTTTTGCTGGCGGTGGAGGTAAGATCTAATGAGATGACTGATCAAATTGTGATCAAATACATCTTCTTTGCATCATTTTTGCAGGAGGAGGCTTTCATGGTGGTAAAGCTAACAACCCGTTCGAAGCAGGCGATGGTGGTACTTCGTTTGTCGACTTTAGCCAAACATTTTTGCAACTTTACCGTGATCTTAGCATGACAAGTCTTAGCGGTGATGATGAACCCGAAGATGGCTTGGTTGTGATTGTGCCTCAGATAGACCAGTGTTGCAATGAGCAACAGTTTTCCTGCGTTATTACTGGCCAAACGCTCAATGGTACCATGTTGAAGCACTGCATTTGTGCTTCAGATAGATTTATGCCAGACTTTTGTGTTTGTAAGTAGTACTCATTGAACGCAATTTTACAATTTGCTCACAATTAACTCAACTTACAGATGTACGACCTTTCTACTTGACAATTCTTTGGCTGGTCCTCTGTGCTTTCATTATTTCATTCCTTGTTTTCACTTGCATTGGTAAGTATAGTAATTTAACACTAAGTGTCACTAATCTATAATTGCAAATTATAGTAGTACAAAGAAAAAGCGTTCGACGCAAGTTTTTACAAAGAAATCAAACAAACAACATGCACCTTTTGTCGAACAGCTCAACCGAAGTGCAATTGAGTCGTCTACGTAGTCACAACATGATTACAGAGTATAATCCTAATTATGAGTTTGGTGGATCTACGTGTACTCTCCAAGATCTAAAAGATATTCCGAGGGAAAAGCTCAATTTAGTCAAGTAATGCTTTTTAATTATTTCCTTTATATTGTATTCTTCATTTTTAACATTTTATAGAGCACTGGGTCAAGGAGCCTTTGGAGAGGTTTACCAAGGGTTCTTGCATAAAATGCCCGATGAAAATAGTGAAGAACTGTCTGTTGCTGTCAAAACTTTGCCGGAGTACTCTGCTAATAAACAAGCTGAAATGGACTTTCTAATGGAAGCTTTGATCATGTCCAAGTTTCAACATCGCAACATTGTCAGATTCTTTGGCGTTTGCTTTGAAAAAATGCCCCGCTTTATTATTTTGGAACTGTTGCCCGGTGGTGATTTAAAAACGTTTTTACGCGAAAATAGAGGAACAATAGATAACCCATCACCGTTAGTGATGGGAGATCTTTTGGTAATGGCATTGGGTAAGTAGATTCACATGAAAACCTTTTTATAAATAACCCATCTACTCCGTATCTAGATGTGGCTTCAGGATGTCAGTACTTAGAAGAGAATCATTTTATTCACCGTGACATAGCAGCGCGCAATTGTCTGCTCACCGCCAAGGTCAAAGCAAATCACGAACACAACAATCTGGTCACCGCCGATCTTGTCAACAATGGCACTTTTGATATCACCAACTACCAGAATGGTTTCAACAACAGCGGAATTGTGGTCAAAATCGCTGATTTTGGTGCGTCTTTCGTCTAGTACAATTCAATTTTAATAATTTTTTTTATTTGTAGGAATGGCCAGGTATTTGTGCATTTCTACATCGCTCCTACAGTTTAATCTTGTTTTATCTCGTAATCATTTTTAGAAATATCTATAGAGCAGATTACTACAGAAAAGGCGGAAAAGCAATGCTTCCAGTCAAATGGATGCCACCCGAAGCCTTTTTAGATGGAGTATTTACCTCCAAAACTGATGGTAAGTTGTTTCGATAAACTGAGATAAAGACAACTCATTTATGATTAATAGTTTGGAGCTTTGGTGTATTGCTTTGGGAAGTGATGTCAATGGGATATATGGTAAGATTAATTTAAAGTTGCGTGTATTGTATGTGATATGAATGATCTACTAGCCATACCCGGGACGAGGCAACCAAGAAGTGATGCAATTAGTCACTGCTGGAGGTCGTCTCGAACCACCCAACTCAGCCACCCCGCCACAAGTGTACGCCATCATGAGCCAGTGCTGGAGTGCCACTCCCGAATTTCGACCTAGCTTCTCCACGATCATCGAGCGAATTGGTTATTGTCTACAAGACCCTGATGTGCTCAACGTGAGTTTGCCTATTTTCCATCGTGCAGCTTCAGTCGAAAAAGATGTAAGATGGTATACAAGGTTTCATTTTTAAAAACAACCTATTTTTATAGATGACTTTGATGAGACCGCCACCCGACTCAACAGATTACTTAGTTCCAAATCTTGGTTCGCAAA